>JNEY01000604.1:53792-87811 GCA_020875895.1 Aphelenchus avenae | reverse complement strand
GGGGCTGCGGCCACACCGTTTGCGTAACCGACTTCGTGGCGTGACGCCGAACCGGAAGCGGACGCTGCGCTGAGAGCAAGAAATGAAAGGCTGCTTCCCGTTGAATTCTAAAAATCGCTTGGAAATCTACTGTGTATGTTATCAACTGCAAGGTTTCACGGTTAAAAAATGCTATGAAGAGCGATGAAGACACGCTTGACCCGAAGGAGACACTTTAAGAACTTTTTCGCTCGCGGGTCGAGGGCTGGACGAAAAACATCTCTTCACTCTTTTGCAAGTCACTGAATATTCGTGGAAAATCACAATATGTGCTCTGAGCTAAGTCTCATATATCGGACCCGTCTCATTCCACGGCAGTGCAAACCGCCATTTCCGAATGATATTGCTGGGCGTTCTTTTTCTGCAAGCAAATGACGCTGGCTTTCAGTCGACTGACTCATCATCAGCCTTCTTCTAACGCGAAAAGAACCTCCTTCAAGAGGCCGTAGAACCCCACGTGGGATGCGCAAACGGAAACATGGTATTTGTGTAGTCATATTTGCGCAAGGGAAAGGAGGTAAACATCGTGTCTGACACATTATTAGCAATGCTTCTCTCGCCACGACGGAACGTGCATGACATATTATTGCTAAGTTCAGTCCAGACGTTTTTATGGTGAAGTGTCCAATGAACATGGGAAAAGAATCAAAACATTCCTGGAGTTTTCTCTAACTTTTGATGCTTGAACTTCCAACAACCGTATGAAGGGAGAGCTGGAAGAACAGTCCAACTAAGGACCTGGGCCCGTAGAGGACTGCATTTGATACTCTGAGGTGTTCGTTGGCAGGAACTGACGATTTCCGAAAGTATCTTTCTGGCAATGTCACTAGTCTTATTACAAAACAGTAAGGAAATTTGCTTTGTGGCCGAGTAAAAGTCAAAGAACGACGCCCTCCAATCAGTTCCTTTTCGAACTTCTACATCTTTTTCGAACTTACGATCTGCGCCGCTTTCTGCATGCCGTATCGAAGCGTCGAGACGGTCTGGGATAGCATGTGGTACGAACAAGTACAATATCGTTTGGCAGAACTGTCAAAAGTGGCGGGCGACTTCTCGGATCGCGTTATGGCCACGTAAACCTAGAGGAAACGGCAACTCAAATAGTATTTCTAGGGCTGTCCAGGTATTGCGTGTTTTACCCCCCCCCCCCCATAAGGTAGGTAGCCCGCTGTGACTTCTTGCACAAAATTACCTAATATGGCCACACGGCGTTTATTCTGCAATCAGTGATGCAAGCAAAAATTTTGGAGCCACAGAGTAGAAAGGCAGTAAACCACACGTAACGTGTAACGGGTAACGTTTGACTTTATCCATAGATACGTTACAGCCGCATCGCTACAAACAACCGTTGATTGTGTATCAGGCAAGCTTAATCCATTTCCTGGTTTCACAGGCTAGCGGCAATTATCGCGAACAATAATCTGTACGAAAAATTGGTTAAGAGTTTAGTTGACCTTTAGTCGAAGACAAAACATTTTCTTTCAGCATCATTAAAAAGGGTTGTGATTTTGAACTAAGCATGGACCTTGTTCGATAACAGCCTTGATATCTTGTTTGCCAGTTACGTGTTCTTCTGTGATCCCCCCTTCCGTCCCCCATACGAGAGGCGAGGGGTACGGAAATGGGTAGCATGCCTTTCCCCCGTACCGCAGTCGTATCGTAACGCATTTTACGGCCCGTAGCCGTAGCCGTAATGCACTCAGAAATTCGCGTACTTCCCAATTTACGTGTTTTCTTAACAACAAGCAAGGGAACTATGTTCCTACGGATAACAGCTAGCATTTGCAGTCGACAGTGGGCAGATTTCAATTCAAGAAAACGGGCATTTTGCCTTCTTTGGAGTTAGCCGGCGTCTGGGGTCCTTCACCAAACGGACCCCCCCCCCCCCTTACCTTATTTTACGGGTTTCGTTACGGCCCGTAACGAGGGGCCCCTGTACCGTAGCTGTACCCGTACCGGACCCCCCCCCCCTCGGTACCATAGCCGTACCCGTATTTTACGGCTACGGGTACGGCCCGTAGTACGGTACGGCTGTCGATCTCTAACTAAGGCAGTGCCGTACCGGTACCGCAGTGCAGTCGTACCGTAACTCAAAACAAATTAAACCGTCTTCGAATGTGTCAAGAATTGGCATAGCCAAGGAACTCTTGAAGGCTAAGAAGCATAAAGCCGAACAGCACGTTTCCGCTTTTAAAAAAAAAATCCACGGCATAGTCGTCCGGTTATAGATGCCTAGGGACCCTTCCGATTTCCATTAGAAAAGCGCCACGGAAATCGCGGACTGTACCCATAGGGTTTGAGTACGCTGGCTAAATTCTTTTCCCTCATTTTCCCACGACCTCATCCCCAAAAATGCCTCACAGAATAGTGCTAGATCCATTAGTAATTTCGGCCTATGATGGTTTGAAGCAATGGTCCCAAAAGTGAATGACTTCGCGGCGCGAATGTCACAACAAACTAAATCACTGTTGATACCGCTAAAAGTCGCGATTTTCCGTGCGTTTGACTCTCAGTGAGAGAGTACTTGTCGGTGTATTAACCTCGATTTAAATCAAGAATTCCGTTAAATCTTATCAAAGTGCAAACGGGCGAAAATCGCTATGATGCGAAATTTTAATAGGGGTCTCGATCGGTGCTCTGGATGGTTATCGAGCGTCCGCTGACCTCCACCACGATCCCGTTATCCTCGGATGTGTAACGTTTAGTGGTGCCATCAGTGTGAACCATGTAGTCGCTTTCGTCGAGCATGAGCTCATCGTCGTCTCTGTAGGTCCTCATCCGGAATGTCAGCTCAGCTCCGGTGCCTTTAAGCGTCTGAAAGCCACAGTTTAATAAAATACATCCGAAACGACAGGGATTCCGACAAACCGAATTTCGGACCAATGGACCTGACCTTACCCCGATAATTCGCTTGCCGAATGCTCCATAAAAGCAGACCCGAGAAGTCGAGTTCCAGTGGCTCTCCTCCAGACATACGCGGAAGTGTGACGCAGGAGCGGGCCAGCTCTTCGATGGAATTTTGCACATCAGCGCTTAGGGCTGAAAGCCCGGGGCCCACTTTGATGAGTCGAAGGTTGCGTGAGGATTCCGGATGAAGCAACGTTCTTTTGAACTGGCGAAAGAGGTTGAAGCTGATCCCCAAACGCAGCGACTTAATCCCGGCAAAGTGGGACATAAAGGGCTCGGAATTGTTCCCGTTGGCTGAGCCATATGGGCTGTAAAGTTCTACGTCTTCGGCGTACTTCAGCGGAGGTGATGCTTCGAAGATGACGCCGACGCCAGGCATATTCCACGTATTCCCGTAGAAAGCAAGATTGTTGACAGCATGTGGTCCAATCGCTTTGTCGAGTTCTCGACACGCGGCCTCAAGTGATGGCTCATACACGCGCCCGTTTTCAATCGTCCTCAGACGATCGCCGATCGTCACGTCGCTGTAGCTGATGTAGCTGGTGTTGACGGTAACATGGAAACTGTGACGGCAAGCGAGCTTTGCGGCATATTTGGTAGCGAGGCGGCGAAAGCATCTTCCCGCGAGTTTGGTGAGTACGAGTGTTTTGTAGTCGGCAAAATGAAGCACTTGCAGAAACGACTCGTTCGGCAGCATCTTTCCGACGTCGAGCTAAATGCGCATTGCGTCGTCAAATTATTTTACACGGCGAGGTAGTTTAATGTCAATTTTTGGTGATTTTTCTTGCTCAGAACTTGAACTTGATCAGTAAGATGTTAGTAGAAAAGTGTGTTTTCTCGCAAGAAATCATAGTCTGCAAAATTCAAAACGGAACCCTTATATCAATGCCAGCTCCAGCGAGATAGATGGTTAATGTAAAAAGTTATCGAAATGCCTACCAAAAATTTAGCCGTTCCGGTCCTAATTCTTCTTGGCCTCTGGTTAGATTTGGGCCGTCGGTGGAGCTCTCTCTTGTCGCGTGCTTAATGAGATGTCTTGATCGTTTCTAAAAACGCATCATTGATATGAAATCAAAGAAGACCGATTCTGGGACCTTCAGCACGATTACGTGAATATAATGCTAGAATGTTGTTTTATTTGTTAATATTACAAATTGTCTTGGACAAATGAGCAGATGTTGTTCATGCCTAGTGCGATGTTCTCGTCGGCTGGTTTGAAATCAAGGATTAGGTCTTGGCGTAGACTTGCATAACCTTAAGACAATGCCGGAAAAACAGGCTTAAGTTGGTGTAAATTTGCGACGTAATATTGTTGATGACGTTGCAAGAAAGCGTCGCGCATTCGCAGCGATGTGTGCCGACGCTACGCCAACGCTTGCGATGAGTCACGGTGCTGTATATTTTGTCGGTCACCTTGGTTATGACAATGGCCCACTATTTTGTGCCCGACAAAAAGGTGGAGAAATAAAAGCCACGAATCGGGCCGTGTTCTGTTAAATAACCTTCAACAAGCAACTAGCGTCTGTCACCAAATTGTGTAGGTAACGCACCGGTCTATTTTAGATACTCCGGGACAACAATCAGGGAGGCTCGTCTATATTTCAGTAGAAATAGTTATTTTAATCGCTAGATGCCGACCTAATAATACCGTTTTTTCCATATAGAGCTCGTGGCAGTGGCCTACCGACAATGGGGGCAGGCCCCCCTAAATTTTGGAAAGTCAGAAAAGCTGCAAAAAGCTAAATGGGGACCAAAGATTTTCGGCGGCCAACATCTTCGCCCAACCTAAGCTCCTGGCCCCTTCTCATTTCGGATCCTCGGTACGCCACTGCCTCTTGGGCCTGTGATTCTCAGAGGTTCCGAAATTTTAGTCTCAGTGAAAGATGCAACAGGTACGTGCCTACGCGTCTGCAGTGAAATGATCCAAATTAGAGACCATTTTGTCCAGTACTAATCCCTGAATGCAGCATTGTTTCGAAGCGGATTGAAGGGCAAAAGCATAGTTACTGATGGATGAAAACTGGCCTGCCCAGGCGGCATGGACTAAATTTTGGGTTAGACTTCCGCTCATAAAGTGAAAAACGTTTTTTGGTTGCCTGTTTTTTCGAACTCGCTCTGTTACGACTGAAGGACTGTAATGATTTACCACCGGTAAAGCGGTAAGCCGCTGCAGTCTACTTGCATAACTTCACAAAAATCAACGAAAATCGAGCGAAACCCAACGTTCATCGAACCAATCTAGGTGCGGAAGGAAGTACAGCCGAGAATTAAGTTGATGACTAATGTCTAAGTCTAAAAGTCCAAAATCTAGTCCAAACTGTGACACACTGCTTAGAATGGATGAACATGCGAACAAAGCCGTTTTGAGGTCTTCCAACATATGGCGCCCGTCGCACACCTACTTGGCTCTCAATGGCCGTGCCTCTCTGCTGCTATTGGTCATTTGCATTTAGACTTTATTCTTAACAAAAAAGTCTACACGAACAGCTTGATGGCTTAAGAGAATTAATGCCCATAACTGAATGACTTTTAGGAGATGCTATTCAGCGAAGGCAGCGAAGGGTACCGCAGGTGCCTTTTCTTCATTAGTCCTTGGCTTCTTTCGAGGAACCGCGACGGTGCTACGAATGGCAACATCGTGTCCCTTCACCTCCACGACGATCCCGCTCGCCTCGGATTCGTAACGCGTAGTGGTGCCATCGACGTCGATCGTGTAGTCGTTTTCGTCGAGTGTGACTTCACAGCCTGCTCGCAAGGTCATGCGGAAAGTCAGTTCGCATTCGGAGTCCTTTAGCAGCTGAAAGCGCAATCTTCGTCATAATCGCTTAATGCAAGTCCAGAACAAGTCCCCATGCCACTTAGGTCCCTTCCTTTCCGGGGCACGAAGGACGCCGTCTGGTTTAGGGTGTCACTGTGGTTAACGACTGATTTGTCGAAAGATTCGTCGGAGCGGGGAAATTTTTTGAGCTCCCACATTTTTCCTAAATGTCCCTTCAGATAAATCAAGTTGCGATTAACCAATACTGAAAAATTACAAAAAATGCATACGCCCACTTTTTGTCCGCTATACATTTTCTTTGAATGCTACCTTGATCGCTAACTATTCAAACGTAGCCTTAGAACTTGTGGTTTACCACCAGGCTGGACGGCAATGGCGGGAGCGGCAGTTGAAAACGAGAGAATATACTGTCCAAAACTTTGTTAGCGAATCAAAAAGCTATGATTTTTTGGCCTTTTTCCGTATGGCTTATTCTTGACCTTCCAACAGTCTTAAACATGTCAAGTCTGCCACTGGTTTTCACTAAGCGGGCACCGCAGTACAGAACGTTGACCATCTACCAAATCTGCAAACTTCCAGACGATTACCTCGATAACTCGCAGAGCGAACCGTCCGGAAAATTCGTTCTCTGAGAAATCGAGTTCCAGCGGATCGCCACTTAAGCGAGGTGGCAGTGTGACGCAGTAGAGGACGAACTCCTCGATGGCGCTACGGGCTCGTGTCAAATCTGATGGCTTCGTGAACTCGATGAGGCGAAGCCCGCATGCGGACTCCCGACTAAGGAACGTCCAGCAAAACTGCCGAAAGGCGTCGCAGTCCACCCATAGTCTGAGCGCTTTCGTCCCGTCAAAGTTGTGCATGTACGCTTCCGAACTGCTCCCAATGTTCGAGCCATGCGGGACGTAAAGGACCACTTCTTCGGCGTACCTCAGCGGAGGAGCGGATTCGAAGATGACCGCGAAAGTGGACGTATTCCATGTGTTCTCGGAGAATACCAGCTTGCCAACAACTTGCGGTCCGATAATCCCATCGAGTTCTCGACACGCGATTGCTAGAGACGGCTGATTGCCGACAACGTGGGGAATACTCTTCCGACGACCACCGGTCGTCACGTCGGAGTACCAGATAGAGTTGCCGTAGAAGTTAATTTGGAAATTGTGACGGCGTGCGAGTTCCGCGGTAAATTTCGTGTAGACGTGTAGAAAACGTGATGCCGCAAAGCCGGCGAGCACGAGTGTTCTGTAGTCAACAAAGTGCAGTACTTGAAGGATGGACTCGTTCGGCAGCATCGCTCCGACGTCGACCTGAAACTGGCAGTGCATACAATGATTTCTTTTAGAAATGTTCATCTCCTTAATTGGCGGCCGCTGGTTCTATCAAAAAAAGGTCAATGAAAGCATAGCCCAAAAATAAAAAAAGCACATAAATTTTCGGTTCGTATGTCCCATGAAGTCACGTACCTAAGTAGTTTGTGTCGTCATTTAAGCGACTCGTGAAAAGCGACTTCCACGGTAAAACCTCAAGTTTTGCTGGGCAGATTCCAAGAGCCAAAACACTCTTCTGGTGACGACAAACGGTGCTGTCTTGGGTGAAGCTATTTGTCTTCGCTTCCAACTGCGATATCAGTCGAAATTGGCGGCCGTTGGCGTTTATCGCTTTCTTCCTACAACCCACGTGGGAAAGTCCCATGCGGCTGCATCTGAGGGATTCACAATTTTGCACGAAGAGAAGGGAGTGCTTAAAAACGCTTCGTAGACCCACAAAATTTCTCGACATTGTCTAGCAAAAACGCACGGTAATACGGCTCGGAAGAGCGGCAGACCTCTGTGAACGTCAACCGTCACCAGTATGTAACCCAGTAGAACGAATGCTGTTCGATGAAAACAATCAGCGTTGCACTGCGTAAATCTATTTGTCTTCGCTTCCAACAGCGATATCAGTCGAAATTGGCGGCGGCTGGCGTTTATCAGTTTCTTCCGCAAGCGTTCCCTATTTCCGATGGAAACGACCCGCTGCGTCTCGTTAAACGTATCTCGAACAAGCCCACAAATGCGTCAGCACGTCCTTTTTGAGCTAACTGAGAGCAGCGATGACTTTAAGTACGTGCGAAACGTATCCGCGCTACCTTGGCGACTTCAGCCGATCGATGATCCCGCTCCCCTCGCAAGAAAGCTTCAGGACTTCCGCCATTCTACGGAGCCAATTAAGATTTCAGGAAAAAAGAGTGATGGAACAAGTTTCACAACAACGGATGGCAATGATAAACCAGTACAGATGAAGAACAAACGTAGGAGATTACAAACATAAGAAAGGAATCGGATGGGTAAAAGCAGCGAAACGAACGGGAATCAGAGAAAGTAACATGAGGTAGCTGGCCGTAAAGTAAAAGTTTTCCGGATTTTAAGGAAAATTCAGGCGAAAATTAAACGTGAACTTATGCTACGTCAGATTTACCGCAAGTGATACAGCCGGGTTTTGAGTAGTTCAAGTTGGAGCTGGATGATTACCGAACACGGACAGTGGCCCTCTGCACTCAAGGACACCTTTAACCTCACTCGGATTCAGCTTTCGTCGGATGCGTAACGTGTAACGTAGTTGTCGGCGTCGATCATGTAGTCGCTATGCGCACCCACTGCGTGGCGTATGAGCCCACCGTCGGCAAGCTGAGTTGTCATCCCGAAAGCCACTTGACGAGCGGTGTCTCTGAGCAGCTGAAAGCGATTTCTGGACGGAAAGCCTTAAACGAAAAAATACGCTTACCTCAATGAGATAAAAACCGGATGCCCCAGAAGCGTTGTATTGTGAGAATTCGAGTTCCAACGTTCCTCCGCCTTGCAGAAGCGGGAACGTTACGCAGTATCAGACGAGCTTTTGGACAGAATACCTAATGCCTACCGTGGCTGGGGATTCCGCTTCGGATTCGGAAATTCGGTGGTTTTCGCTTCGGTTCGAATTTGGATTGCCAAAATTGGACCGAATTTCCGAATCTTTTCGACCCGCCCGCAACATGCAAAATCTGGCCCGCCGCAGGCGATACCAACGAAATTTTAGTGGAAAATTTGACTAATATAGCGAAAAATTCATCGGACGGCGTCTAGGGGCGGGAAATTTTGTCTAGTGTATGTGTGTTGTGGGCATGATTGTGTTGGAGTTTTGCACCTCGGTTTTGGTCATAATTAAAACCTGTTGCTTCGGATTCGGATTCGGAAATTCGGTGGTTTGTGCTTCGGATTCGATTCGGATTCGGTTTTGAAATTCCTGAGGATTCGGATTCGGTTTTATTTTTGAAATTCCCCAGCCCTGATGCCTACTGCCAGTTGGAGCGGACTGACTCCCGGACACTTTCATGAGTCGCAGTTCGCGTGCCGATTCCGTGCAAAGGAATCTCCAGCTGAACGGGAGAAAGCTGTTGTATCGGAGCCGATACGCGGAGCGTTTTCATTCCAGCAAAGTTTTGCAGGAAATTTTCGGGATTGTCGCTGGCGGTGGTCGAGCCATCCGGCCAGTAGAGGTCCACATTTCTGGGAACTTCAGCGGAGGAGCTGCTTCGAAGACGGTGCGGACGCTGGGTGTGTCCAACGTGCTTCCGGCGAGTGTCAGGTTGGCAGCACAGTGTGGTCTGATCACGTCGGCGAGTTCTCTACACTCACCGGCAATCGCCATTAACTGTACCTCAAGCGGACTCTTAGTACGTTTTTCGACAAATTTCAAGGCCAGTATTTCTTCCAAAAGAGTTTCCAACCAAGGTCGCTTATGATAAAAAGGACTGCCGAGGGTGAAAATTCTGAAAATACAAAAGGATTTATCCGGCGGCATCTAGCGAGCGAAGGGAGGAAATTTTTTTACCTAGTGCTTACCTGTCCGAGAAAGTGCATTTTACCTAGAGCTAAATTCGGGCTCACTTGAACTGAAACCCTGTTAGGAGCTAGTCGTCCTATAAAGCTGCCGGTAGTGGACCCTACTCAATTCAACGAGTCGCCTTGTCAGTCATTCAACATGAAGAGCTCCAACGCTTGACGTAACTAACTGACAGAAGTAAATGAGAGCTATTCGACAGAAGGTGTCATTGGCAACATTTCTTCATTCGTTCCGCGCCGTGGCTTCTTCCGAGGAAACTCGGAAGTTGCGACAACGTGCAAGCACTTCGGCGAATTTTACAACGATGCGTAGACAGCGTCTTCCAGCGAGATTCTCGAACACAAGCGTTCTGTAGTCGACAAAATGAAGCGCTTGGAGGAACGATTCATTCGGCACCATCGTCGCGCCGTCGACCTAAACTTACATTAATTCAAATGCTTTGCAGCCGAATTATCCAATGCCAAAATAGGTGGCAGCTTTCCGTTTAAGATTTGCGGACAAGGTCCTGGGAAAGGCTTGCTGGACCTCTGCTTTATGAGCGACTTTTCGTATTGCAAAGTTTTGCTTCAGTAAAACGCCGAACGATTCCACGAGACAGCATCCATGCCCAAAATGTTACTTCAGAGCATTCTATACCCAATTCGTGACCAATCCCGGAACCCCCTTCCGGGAAGCATTCAACCGGTTTTGTGTAATTTCATCGTAATGAAATGAGTATGACGATTTGCATATGCCCTGGCATATACGTTTGGGAGAATGCCTGTTCTCCATTGCGGTTCCGGTGCCCAATCACCCGCCCCTATATCGGACAATGTGAGGGCGGCCAACTGGCCGTAGAAGCAGTGAAGAGTCTAAAGGCAAATGAGCAATCGCATGAGGAAGAAGTTATTCCCGTAAAGCTACAGAGGCTACTCCCTACGCCACAAGAGGATATTCCAGGCGCTTATAGAGGCTATACCAACACGTCTCATCAGCGCCTACGCGAGCCTAAGCCGGAACAATTCGGTTTTTAAGGAGAGGCCCTGTATAGCGGACACGATAGAGGACGGCCAGGCGGCTGTAGAAGTAGTGAAGAGTCTCGTATGAGGAGCAGTCACGTGAGGACCACTGTGAGCGAGCGAGCAAGCCGGGCCGTGGTGCCCACGCTAATCCCCTTTTCAGACTTTTAGCTCTACGACACACGCTCGCTCGTCGTCATCTTCTAGTCAGCATGCATACCAGCCAACCCTACCTACCTACACTTATCTCAAATATTCCAACTATTTCCAGTATTTCGCGTTATTCTGATAAAGCATTTCATGCAGATGAAATGAACTTTTCGTCGTAGCGCAGCGAAGATGAAATACTTTATTTAGGTACCTGGATTTTAAGGCTCGTCCTGGGGGGGGGGGGTTACTTGTGTTTGTGTTTCCTGAAACATGTTTTTTTTGAAAAAACACGTTTTTGAAAAACGTGTTTCAGAAAACCAAAAAATTCGCGTTACTTGCCTTGAAACGTGTTTTCGAAAAACACGTTTTTCGCAAACCGCGTTACCCATGTGGAAACGTGTTTTCCGCGAGCCAAAAGACGTAAACAAGCACTGCTTTCGTGTCGCAAAAGCCCACTCAACGTGTCATTCTTGCTCAGTAGGTGCACATTCGTGTTTTCAGGATTAATTGCTCCTCTTCGTCGCTTTGTCGATGGCCTCTGGCTGGGACGTGGATCCGTCGGAGATCAAGCGTAAGCAATGCGCTGAATTTAGCGACAAGGAAACTGTGGCTCTGATCGAGGTATGATCTGCTGGGTGTTAGCCTCGGTTCGAACCGTTGTTAACGGTTCGAACCGACCCGGTTCATGTCAGGGTCGAACCGGACCGAACCGGAACCGGTCCGGTCCGGGTCGGTTTGACCCGGCAGCTGTACGGCTTGAACCGTTTCGGTTCCACTCCTTGCTGGAACCGATCCGGTTCCGTACGGTTCGACCCGGACTGGAACCGGTCTTGTTTTCCCCGCATCGATCGATCAATAATTCGCGATGGCCTGAAAGTTTCCGTGCACCCGGCTGGGTTGCGAGTCGTCATTTCGTAAGTCGTCGTGCGCCTCCCGCATCTTCGGCGTACATCGCGCATATTCCAGGTATTATTGCAAAAGCGCGGATCCGAAGCGCAGTGTGGTCCGATCGCTGCGGCAAGTTTCCTACACGCAGCAACAAACGATGCCCGATTGGCCGGCGCATACTGAATGCGTCACTGTGCATCGAACGTCATGTCGTCGTTTCGTCGTAGCTGATGTGGTCGGTGAGCAACATAACTAGGAAACGCCGACGGCATGCGAGCTCGTCGGCGAATTTCATGGCGAGGCGTAGCAAAGGTGCTCCCGCGAGCTTGCCGATCACAAGAATAGGGTAGTCGGCAAAATTAAGCACTCGAAGCAACATTTAATTCGGCAGCATAGCTTCGACGTGGTGCTAAATTCAACAACTCACCAAATGTTTTGAAAGAGCTTTCTTTCTGTGTTCGACGGCAAAATATTTGTACGAGCCGTACCGTGATACGGGCCGTACTCGTAGCCGTAATTAACGGGTACAGCTACGGTACGGGTGGGGTCGGTCAGTACGGCTTTACGGTAGGAGTGGTCGGCCCCGATCTCTAGTTTGCACTCTAAAACCAAACCTTGGACCTTGCAGATTACGGCCTGGGCGCCCCAAGGGTCACGGACCGACCTAACGCCGGTAGAGTAGATCTCAGTCAGGTGCAGCTCGTTAAATCTGTTAAACCAAGGCAAGTCAACTGAACTTAAGTGTCAATTCGCGTTTTGAAAGCAAAAAAGGCATTCTCATGTTTTCAGTCCCTCGTAAGGCCAGTTGAACCAACAAATCATGCCGCGTACTCATGCTCAACAAATGGAGCTTTATTGCTCGAAACAAAAAAAGCAATAATGCGCAACACAACATGAGACACACGGCAACACATCTTCATTCGTGACGGCGGATTCGCTTCGTCGGCCGGAGCTCGGCGGTGCTTTGGATGGTTATCGAGCGTCTGTTGACTTCCACTGCGATTCCGCTTTCCTTGGATGAGTAACGCGTTGTGGCCCCATCGACGTCCACCAAATACTCGCGTTCGTCGAGTTTCAGATCATTGCCTTGTGGCGGCGTCCTCATCCGGAAGGTCACTTCACGTCCGGAGCCTTTGAGCAACTGAAAGACGAAATTTGGGTCTTAACGTCCTCTAGAGATCCCCTAGGAGCGAGCCCCGGCTGCAGCGTAGCGAAAACGGCGTTTCTCGCGTTGGTCATTACTGGTCTTCAACGGCAATCCCACTGTCTTCAACTTAGTCCGTTCTCTACCCCAGCGTATAGGCTCAAACACTTCGCGGAAGAGCTAGTGATTCCCTTTTTGCCCTTTCGTGCTCTGCTAAGGGCTTTCAGGTGCTTACCTCGATAATCCGCTGGCCGAATGTCCCGGAAAAGATGCTGCTTTGTGAGAAGTCGATCTCCAATGCCTTTCCGTCGAGTAAACGCGGAACTGTAGTGCATTTGCGGACGAGCTCTTCGACGGATCGGCTCACGTCCTCCGTTGGGGATAAAGGCCCAAATAACTTGATGAGTTGGAGTTCACGTGCTTCAGTCGTTCCAAGAAACGTCCAGTTGAACTGGGGAAAAGCGTCGTTGTCGAGGGTCAAGCTAAGCGACTTCATCCGAGCGAAGTTCCGCATGAAAGCTTCAGGATTCCCGGCTGCGTGCGAACCATCGACAATGTTAACGATGACGCCTTGAGCGAATTTCAGGGCCGGGACGACTTCGAAGATGACGTCCACGCCTGGCATGATGCAAGTGCTTTCGAAGAACGTCAGTTCGTTCACAGCGTGTTGGCCGATGACGTCGACCAATGCTCGGCATGCGGCCACGAATGAGCGGTGGTCGCCACGCTCGTAGCGGATGCTCCTCCGACGTGCACCGTACATCACATCGTCGTAGCTCATGTAGGAGTTAAAGATGAGAACGTTGAAGCGACGCTGAACCGCCAGATGGTGGTCGTTAGCAGTGACGACGCCAAGGAATCTTGCGCTGACGAACTTCGCAGATACGAGAGTGCTGAAGTCGACGACTTGGAGAACACCGAGGAGAAGTTCGTTGGGAAGGAGCATTTCAAGCAATGCGTTGACGACGCTATTGCACACGCTTGCCGACGAAGCGCTTTATACGTCGCTTAGCGCTGGTCAGCGAATGCCAATATAGTTACCGCACAGCGTTCAAGCATCGAGAGAACGACGCACTCGCAACAACGTCGTCAGCAATCGGGGAATTTAATGACTGTCCGGAAAACATGCGATGTTTAACGAAATAACATAACTAGAGCCGGCCCATAGCTGAAATAAGCGGAGATAATTTGCCTTTTCTAGCAAACTGGATGGGATTACAAGATACGGTCCAATCTTCTTTTACGCTAGGACGCATATATTCGTTATCCATTTCTTTGCGTTTTGCGTCATAGATTCACGAGAAGATGGCAATGTCAACGGCCTTGTCACGTTACGCTAAGACCACGATCGTGCGGGCCGTCCGGACGGTATGGCACGCGCGAGGCCGCTGGAACATGATGTTCTTGGACGAACGGCTCTACTATGCGACTCGCGCCGCGTTAGGCTTTTCCCGGCAGTTAACTTCTTCCTCGCACACGTTTTCGCAGGCAACCAAATAGTCTAGACGGGTAAGATACGACACGCAACATTCCTTTTTACGTAATGCAGATATGTAATACGTGGCCGCGGGATTTGCCTCAACTAGATAAACAGTGGTGGTAGGCAGACGGTCACGAAAAATTCACAAATGTATCCGGCTTGAGTGGTAAAAGGACTTGGACTTCACGTACTTTCTGGACGCTCCGTTTTTTTAAGCGGTGGCATCGGCTAGAACATGGTGTTAGGCAGAACATGTCAGGCTTAAGAATAGTGCGCACATAAGGCCTCTTCGAACGGTGTCGTCTGTTGTCCAGCTACTGGACACTAGCATTCCCACGCCAGCGACTGTGTCAGAACACATGGAACTCTATTGCTCGAAACAATCAATCGACGGCTGGAACGCTTGACACAAACTAACGATAAGGCAAATGGTCTGACTATCCGATAAAGAATTATGCTGACTATCCGACGAGGCTGCTATTCGAGATGAGCCTCATTCGTTCCTATGTGTTTATTCCGAAAGGGCTCCACGTTGTTTCTGGATTGATTGTGGAGTCTCCTTTGACCTGATCCACCATCCCGCTTTTCTCGGATGTGCGTCATGTCGTAGTGTCGTCGACGTCGACCGTGTGGCCGTTTACATCGAATATGAGCTACGCAAGTCACCTGCAGTCGTAGGTGTAGGCATATTACTTAGAATGGGCGAGTCATGGTAGTGGAGCTCTAAGAGACCGAGTTTATCGTCCACATTTCCTACATTAGCATAGCGCTGTCGACGATGGCAGTGACCGGTTCTCGAAAGTTATAGCTCAAACCCTTGTGACTGGTGCAAATAGAAAAGTGCAAATGAGACTAGCAAGCGTTATTCAGCTAGCTACTCATCACTAACAGTCTCCTGTCATTGACTATGGTGAGTGCACTTGGTGCGAACTTTATTACAATGACAGAAATCTAATTGGTTTTGCGTATTTTTGCAAATATTGTTCTTTTGCATTGTTCAGGACAGGCTCTATTCTTTGCAAATTTGGTACAACCACAGCCCCAGGGCCGCACGCGCAGCCGCCAAAACCTAAAAATTCATTGCTTTTTAGGGATCGATATAACCCCCCAACGACGGTGCCGTAACCATAAACGGAACCCCCTCCCATCTTACCTCGGTAATCCGCATGCCGAATGCTCTTGAAAAGTGCATTATCGAGAAGTCTGTTTCCAACGCTTCTCCTCCGAACGGACGCGGAATTGTGGCGCACTATAGTACGAGTTCTTCGACGGCACAACTCATGTTCTCAGTTGGGAGTGATGACCAGCCGACCAATTCGATGCGTCGTAGGTCGCGTGCGCATTCCTGGCGTAGGAAGGTCCAGCTGAACTGGGGAGACGGAACGACTTCATCCCGGAAAAGTTCATCACAAAGGCCTCGGAACTGGCTGCAATGTTCGTTTCGCCTTCGTTGTAGCCGTAAAGTAGTACGTCGGCGGCGTGCTTCAGAAGAGGGGCGGCTTCGAAGACGACGCAGAAACCAGGCATAATCCACGTGCTTTCCGAGAAAGTCAGCTCGCCGACAGCGTGTGGCCCGATCACTTCGGCAACTTCTC
Organism: Aphelenchus avenae; assembly: GCA_020875895.1. NCBI lineage: Eukaryota > Metazoa > Nematoda > Chromadorea > Rhabditida > Aphelenchidae > Aphelenchus > Aphelenchus avenae. Next base: position 71,973 of record JNEY01000604.1, on the reverse strand, counting down.
GACATGCTGCCAAAAAGGATGGCCGATTGCCACGCTCATATCGAATAATAACATGCGCAACGGACATCTCATCTGCGTACGTGATCCAGCTAGTGAAGATGGAAACTCGGAAATTGCGACGGCTTGCGAGAACTTCGGCGAATTTTACGGCGAGGTGTAGAAAGCGTCTTTCCGCAAGAGTTGTGAGTATAAGCGTTCCGTAGTCGGCAAAGTGGAGTACTTGGAGGAGCGATTCATTCGGCAGCATCGTTGCGGCTTAAACCAAAAGAGACTAAACCTAGTGTTTACAACGCGGTTGACTCAATGTCAACGATAGATGGTCGCTTTGCACGTAAAAATTTGAGGCAAGATTATCGGCCTAGCCGCCTAGTTCGGCTTAAATGTTGCCAGGTGGACGAATTTTCATGTGGTAAAATTCCAAGTCAATATCTCCAAAGAAAAGGAGAAAGACCTGCTAAAAAGCTAATGTCATTACTGTTTCAGAAGAGGACAATCACATACAAGCATCGAAACAGACTAGCGAACTTGAATTAGACCTTATGAGAAAGAAGAGGAATTTGCATATTACCTTTTCAATTCTTGGTGCTGATAATAAAGTTATCGTCTTACTACGAACTTTTAGTAAATTAGCCTTTTTTGCTACACATCAGGCTTGTTAAGAAAGGCCTGCTTCGGTCAGTAAGGCAGAAATAAGTAGCTCTATGCGTAGCTTTGACTTCAACAAACTTAAAAAACCGTCTTTAATTTGGCGGACGAATTCTTGACATCACAAGTCACCTTCCGGCTATGCCACGTATCCACAGCGATGGACGTGGACGTTATGCCAAGCTTGCTTTGTGTAGTAGTCGATGTGCAGAAGGTGTTGGGCCCATCGTCGTAGGTCGCATTTGACGCTCACATAGTGGTCGCACACGCACTTAGTAGAATAGTGACTGGCCCTAGTGCCATCACGAAGACGCATTCCTAGCCCGGAGCTAGTGCTTTCCTGACGAACGGATCATGCCATTGATCCGACGGACGACGGCACTGCTTGATCCCGCGACACTGATTCCGGAACACTGATCCCGTTCACGACCACTTCCGTTCTTTTATTCCTTTCTCACAACGTAGGAACGTTCGCTACTTGCGCCGCCGCTAACGTCCAAGCCCGCTAGGATAACATCCTGCCGCTTGCGGGGCTCATGCTTCACGCCGTGCATTCCTTTCGCGACCTTTCGCGAGCACGTCATCACCTCTGGTCACAAAGCTAGCACGCCGCGGATCGATCTCCCGATCCGATCCGCGTCATCTCGGTGCACTCTTAGAGTGTCGCCTGTTATGGCGCGACACCACACAGTTTCACGTAGTCCCCTCTATTACACCGATAAATGTTGCTGTCACACAACACATTGAAACCACACAGTTGTATGCGTGCATGGTAAATTTCCCACTAATTTCCGGTATAGAACAGTAACAAAAGAACTTCGTGGGAGAAAAACACCAAATTAGTGGCATCAGAATTTAGTGGGAGGAAAACCCCAAATTAGTGGGAAGAAAAAATTAGTGGGAAATTAACAATAAATTAGTGGGAAGAAAAAATTAGTGGGGAAAATACCCCAAATTAGTGGGTACGAAAAATTAATGGGAGAAAACCCAAAATTAGTCGGAAAAATACGCCAAATTAGTGGGAACGAAAAATTAGTGGGAAATTAACGCCAAATTAGTGGGAAGAATACCCTTTCCCGCAGTTGTATTCCCAATGGCCGATACACAGTGTAAGAAATGATGGGACGGTGTAACATATTTATGCCTGGAAACGCAGCAGTAAAGCATCCGACCAATATGAAACGCAAATTCAGTGTCCTTAAAGGTTACTCACAGACGATTGGGGAACCGAAATCAAAGGATCTCCGTTGTTTCCGTCAAAAACCGGCCTTCGACTTTCCCACTTTTCGATCATCTTAATCGGCCTTAACTTCACGATGGCATAATGACGGGTTGATGTCATTAGGCACCTCCTTAGATGGTTTGAAAGGTTTTTAACAGAAGCTAAGAAGAAAAGTATTTCCTCTGAATTCAACGAGGAACTCCAGTAGAAGGCGTCTGAGGAAGCCGTATGGCTCTGGCCACGTAGGGAGGGCAGGGTTATTATGGGTGGGGGGGGGAAATAACCTGCAGCACAGAATTTTCGAAATCTTTTGGGGTCTGATTTCTTTATTTGCTTATAAAAAAGTTATGAAAGCCCTATGTTCTTGGCTGCGTATGGGGGAAGACCCCGATCCTTGACCCCGCATATTCCCGTCCCCCCCATGTTACTTTCTGTGCCCCCTCCTATGTTAGTTCCTCGGAGCAGCTCACTTCGACACGAGCACACTTCGACACTTATCACACGGTAAAGCACTGTTTCACTATCTTCTTGGCCTCTTCCTACAAGGTTCCTAGTCCCGGGGGGGGGGGTCGCCAAAAACGATTCATCCTTATTGAATTCTACCGCATGAGAGTAGCATCATTGCAACAATTTTTGTTCAGTATGTACCAGTTCCTGACGGCGGTGTTGTCCAAAGTAGAGATCGGGGCTGACCACCCGTACCGTACACCGTACCGTATTATACGGGTACGGGTACGGGCCGCAGTACGGTACGGGTCCCGATCTCTAGTCCAAAGTGGACAGCGGCAAGTTTGCTCTGTGGCGTACTCAGCCCGAAAGCGAGGGAAGGTATCCTAGTAGGTTATCCCCTCGAAATGCCAGTCCGTCTCCAATGCTGGAATTAAACACTTCAAGTTGAGAAGATACTCGTAATTACACTAGTAAGAACATGCTTTTGTACCCCTGTGGCAAACTGTGACACACACGGCTAGCGTGATAACGGAGTACATCGCAACCCGTAAAGATCTCTCGTCCAACCGGCATCGTTTTTCGATCGCCTACTCGATTCTAGCAGTTCTTCGCAGCATTTGTGATGTGTGCTTCGGAAGTTTATTGCTAAAAAAAATCAACAAGAACGGTTACAACATTTGACGCATCTAGTCCTCAAACTGAAAGAGACATGAATGCTTTCGATGAAGGCATCATCAGCACAACTTGCTCATTCGTGTCTTGGCTTCTTGCGAGGAACCTCGGCGGCGGTGCGTTGGATGGTTACCCAGCACGGATCCTGGCCCGCTCCTCCCAAGTGTTCCTTGACCTCCACGACGATCCCGCTGTCGTCGGATGCGTAGCGCGTAACGTAGTCGTAGGCAATCGAGCCGTTGCTCCTCGAACCCACCGTGTTGCGTATGAGCTCAGCGTCGTCTTGACGAGTCCACATCCGGAAAGTCACTTCGCGTGCGCAGCCTCGGAGCAGCTGAAAGCGACATGTAAGCAAACAATGTCTAGCAGTAAAAATCCCCATCCTGTGCGAGGAAAGTTTGCGGGAGTCAAGACATGTCATTTTTGAAAATGTAAAACTGATGCTGTTGTTTTCGGTACGGCTTATGACAACTGGGCATCACTCAACCAGAGCTTGTATCCAATCAGACATGAATACACCACCGAGTACACGTTCCGGACGCAAAATATTCCGGTGTTTACCTCGATAATTTGGAGGCCGAATGCTCCGGGAAAGTCGGCGTTCGAGAAATCGAGGTCCAACGATTCTCCGCCTTACAGGCGCGGGAGTGTGACCCAGCAGCGGACGAGCTTTTCGACGGAATCGTTCACACTGCCAGTGGGTGCGGGACCATAGCCGGAGACTTCGAGGAGTCGCATCTCGCGCGCGGATTCCTTGCGAAGGAAAGTCCAGTTCATCTGACGAATGGCGTCGTGCAGGAGCGATAGGCGGAGCGCCTTCATTCCAGCAAAGTTCTGCAGGAAATCCTCGGGACTGGTGGTCGAGTTCCCCGGCCAGGAGAGGTCCACATCTTCGGCGTACTTCAGTGCAGGGGCAGCTTCAAAGACGGCGATAACCCCGTCCGTACACAGCGCGTCCGGGTTGAAGAACAGCGTCGCGACCGCATGCCGTCCGATCACACCTTCGAGTTCTCGGCATGCGGCTGTAAGAGATGCCTGATTGAAGGCCGCGAATCGAATCTGCTTCGGATGTTCGTCGACCGCCTCGTCGACGTAGCTGATATATCTCGTGTAGAAGTCAACTTGGTAACTGCGACGGCGTGCGAGCTCTTCGGCATATTTGGTGGCGACGCGTAGAAGCGGTGCTCCGGCGAGTTTGGCGAGCACGAGTGTTTTGTAGTCGACGAAGTGGAGCACTTGCAGGAGTGACTCGTTCGGCAGCATCGTTCCAGACTCGAGCTAAACGGCCATTTCATCGAATGGGTTTGAAAGCAAAGTGTTTTGTTTCAGTGACGAAGAACAAGAAAGAATAACAACGAAGTTTTGTAATTTTTGTAAAATTCAGCAAGTAAAAAAGGCCAGCGAAACCTCTGATGAAATGCGCTATGATATTTGGTCGTTTCCTCGTTGGCAAGAAAACTACGAAGTACTAGAAAATTTACCGTTTCCACCCGGACTGTTCTTGGTTCTCCGGTTAGAGTTGAACCGCTGGAGGAGTTCTCTCTTCCGCGTGCTTGCTGCGAGGGCATCTCTTTCTAAAAATGCCTCTAAATGTAAGAGTAAGCAAGACACCACGAGCGGCACAAAGAGCACGATTATGTTGTTTCCGCGGGAAGTGAGGATTTCCGCGTTATAATCAAGGTTCTTGTGGGTCAGACGGGAATGGACGGCTTGTCGAAAACGTAGCTTTAAAAATGCGTCAAGAAACTCTTTGACAAAGTGGCTTAAACTTAACCAAATTTGCGAAAGGAGATTGCCCGACAAAACTCATTCTGGCTTGCAACAAGCGTCCTCCCGCATTCGAAGCGATGTAGTTGACATTACGCCAACGCTTGGTGGGAGGCTTTGGTCGTACAAATTGTCTGAAATGTTGACCTAAGCCACGGTGTAGGGTCGGAGGAGGGGCGAGTTGAAAATGCTGGGTAAAGCCGTTATTATGACGCACTCTAGCATGGCCTTTCATCCAAATAACCGGCGGTAGGTAGTGTCGGGAAAGCAGCTAGCAGCAGTTCGTCGCACAATTATGTTTGAAAAACGAAATTATTCCTAATAAGCCGCCAGGTAGAACCGAGCCCTGGCGCAATAGCTAAGGTTTCTGAATCCGAGAATAACTTTGTTGGTCATTAGTTCCATTAATGCATGCTCACGGATCGATTTGTGAGCACCAAAGGTTTGGCATTCCGCGACCTCTGCGTCCGAACTTTATTCCTTTGCCTGCTTTGAAACAAATCACCTAGTCTTACAAGAACGCAAGTAAGTGACTGCAAGTGGCGTTCAGCTTGTGCTGTCCGCCCAGGCGCTACAAATTAAGCCAAAAATGTCATAAATGTGCATGTTTTAACGAGTTTTAGCGACCTACGAACCGGGGCCTGGATGTTCGGTCCCCGCACAGGGTTGCCCATGTAGCCACTGAACGAACGAATCACGCCCAATTCTCGTCATTACACTACATCGGAGTCAGGGCTGGGCGGTCCGGTCCCGGTCATCGCCCCAGTCGCGGCCCGTTTCAACTTTCAGGCTGAGGCCAACCTGGCCCGCCGCAAGCGATACCAGTCGACAATTTCACATATAGTGAAAATTTCGTCGGTCGGCGCCTAGCGGCGGGACATTTTATCTAGTGCATAATTTAACGTTACATCCTCCTTGACCCATCTCTCCTCGATGGATGTTCGGGCTACGCTGGACGAAGTCCCCCTCGGACCATAACTTATTTTCTGGACGCTGGTCCCGGTCCTGCTACCGGAATCCGGGGGTATGGGTCCCGGTCCCTGAGCCCAAAAAATAGCCCAACCCTGATCGAAGTTTACTCGATATTGGGAACATGCGTTTCCGTCTACGCATCGGGATTGTGTATCACTAGGAACAAGGGCGTAGCTAGGGGGCCGGCCATTAGTTTTGTACTTACTTGTACTTGTACTTAAACTACGTTGAGTTTAAGTACACCAAAATCACTCTTAGAAACCACTATGGGAAAAAATGGGACACTTCAGAAAACTACCAAAGGGGGGACCAAGGCAAGTTCGGCGAAAAATAGGTAAGGGTCCCACCTTGGGTGCCCCCCCCCCCTCTCGAGGGGTCCTAGCTACGCCACTGACTAGGAAAGTCGCTACCGACGAGAGTTCATGATGAAACTGGTTAGGGCAGGTTGCGTCCTTAGAGTTCGAGTTAGGCTAGCGGTGGCAACTTTTATTATCTGGCCTTTCCTCCAGCGCGACTTCGCCAAGGTCGACCACCCAAAAATCGAATGGAGGGATGGATGCATTCTGGACTTGCTGAGTTGACTTGGTGCAGACTTTCATGCGCTTCGGCTTGGCGCTTCCACAGTAGTACGTGAAGTTGACGTATATTTCAGGGCTCTTGCTGATCCAGTCGCTCGCGTAGCCTTTTATCTCGAAGTCTTGCCCGCTTGTTGTGTAGTTGTCGCTGAAAGGGGTATCCATAAGTCCTCGTGTTCCATGCTTCTGTAAGCACTCTCCGAGACTGCTGGGCATGGGCACGTCTATCTGATTGCTTCCTTCTTTCTTCTTTCCTTCCGCTTCCTTAGCCGCCCCCATAACTTGCTGACTTCGAAAATCACTACGAGAAACTGGAGGAGCAGTTATTGTTTCGGATGAAGAAATTTCGGTAGTCTTTAGTAGAGTCCCTATACAGCACTTTCGAAAGGTTTTTTTAAATCTTCCAAGTATATTTCAAAATACTAGTGAACATTTTGGAGCTTTTGAAGCGGAAATCGATGGATTTCTTCATAACGAATGCACCGATTTTATGAAATAAAAGTCGAAGAATGAAGATGTACTTTCGGATTGCATATTACTGATGGCGTGACGCTTCACTCATTTGCGCTAGGAAGTATTCGTAAGACGTAGGTAGGGATACCAATGTTGTAGCCGCCTTTAAAGAGACCGAAATTGTAATGTCTTAGGATTGATCGCAGTCACTCAGCGGGTTCTAGGCTCGGGTCAGCATCTGGATCGAAATTGTAAAACCCAGTCCGAATACCGAAAAACGCCGAGTGTCGAATCCGAAGACAGTCATGGAAATCCGAAGAACTTACCTGAAGTAATGCGGCTTCACGGGATCGTCGTCGTACGCTTGCACCCATATCCACGCGCCCTTCGCGGATGCGTCTTGATTTGCGCACGTCGCTCGGCCAACAATCCAATAGTGACGAATCCCCGCCATGAAGATTTCGGACCACAGCCACATAATGGCGAAGAGTACCATGCAAAAAATGGTGAAGAAGACAGTGAAGATTGCAAGCCGCTTGACCACCATGCACCAGAACTCGGCCGTACACGAGGTGGTCCATTCCGCCTTGAGCCAGCGCCACGCGCGACTGCAACGAAAAAAGCATTGTCGCAATGAAAGCGTCAGCGTTCCTGAGGACGCCATACACTGCTACAAAGTAGTTACACCATCAAAGCTGAGCGGGATCGACGTCAGTCCGACGCATCGATTTCACCGATCTTACTGACTGGTGTATCGGGTGCAAGCTATGCTTATCATAACCGAAAATACCTTCCAAAATCTCATGTTTTCTGACCAGGTATCGAGATCGTTCACTTTTTTTTAAATGTTGATAGGTGTCGCTTTTATATTTTGGAATCGGACCGGAACCCAGATGACTGAGACCCTTAGAGGCGCGTAGTACTGACGCCTACCTATCGATTCTTTCCATCTTTTTTGCGTCTGCCACTACCGATATCATCAAACGCTTAGATCTTGCTACGAAATTGCAAGGGCTAGCGACGCATAGGTCATCGGCACAAACATAAGCAACAGGGGCTTATTTAGGATTTCAGGATAGGGGGTGGACCCTAAAATGGGTCAAAACGGGGTCAAATTGCCCTCAGATCCCTAAAATAAACGTTAGCAATTATATATTTAGGCTGTGTTATTCAATTTAGAGCCTTTTACCTTAAATTTTTCAAACTTTCCTGAAATTTTCTTCACCAAACGGACCCCCCCCCCCGCTAAATAAGCAATAAGCTGCTAAGCAATCGCCATTTTTTCGTTCCAAGTCCTCAGCCTATGCCAGGCATAGGGTTACGCCAGTAGACAAACCCAAAACGCGGAACTCAGAGTAGAGGGACATATAGTACGTGTTACCGCTGAAATGCCGGAGCTCTACCGTGCTTACCCGACGATTTGTCGGTCGAAACCGAGCCATTCCGTGCGTTCTCCTTTGGCATTTCTCCATTTCGCCTATAAAAATAATGCGGAAAGCGCAACAAATTCGCCTTAGCAGCGCTAATTGCATGTTGTAAATAGTAATAAAAGAGAAAAAAACGAAAAGACACATTACGACGACGAAAGACGTGCACGCGTCGGAGACTGATTCATGCCGTCCGCCACACGCACGATCAACGCATGTCTGTACAAAACACTTCCAGAAGGACAGAGTTATCCGAGAAAAACTAGGCACTAGAAGCCCACTTACATTTTTTTACTTTGGCAGGCATGGGTAGCGAAGGATGAGTCGGTAAACGGCGGCAAGCCTAGACGAGTTGCGAGAAACGGAACTCGCTCCTCTCAACCTGAAGACAAGAAGGGAAAATCACCTAAAAGCAGAAGACCGAAACGTGAAAGTACTTCCAGCCTTGGCGCGGACTGGTTTTCCCTGATATTTCCTTGCTAATGAGTCCAACGTCAAGCTCTGTTATTCCACCAACGCCGTGCAACCGGGCCTTTCAGACTTGTCGGACTCAAGGACCGGTCAGTCCAATGGCGCCTGGTCCGGCTAAGGGCTCATTAATAAAAGAAAATCCTGCAGCAGGCCATTTTAGGTAAAATTAAACAAAAAAAATCACACCTTAAACTCGCTGCAGGGCAAAAATTGAGTACGTGAAAAAAGTATCAAAGGGTGGCCAAGTGCATTTTTGGCTCGGCGCCGGTCCGGGTCTCGACTGGAAGGCCCATTGCAAAGGGCTATGTTCGACTTCTTGCATTCCTTTCCTATGTCTTCGGCGTATCGCACATTATTTTTTTGCTCCTTCATAGAGACTACGCTGTACGGACAACAGCCTGTGCGTATTGCCGCAGGCAAACAAGTATATTTCCGGCGTTCCCGAATAATTCATGCGTCTGGCGCTCGACGCATCTCCGCCGTTTTTTTTTGTTTACCTGCGCCGTAAAAACGGCACTCGCACCACTGTTCCGCTATTCTGTTTTACGAAACAAACACCTTTCCTGCAACCTTTATGGGGCTCGGCTGGCAGCAAACCCGACGGAAATGTGAGCACCAAAGCGGTCCAAAAGGTACGTACAGGATGCGCAACGTCGTTATTCCCTACCTAATAGTCTTCCTCACCTTTAAGAGCATCATTGCGGCAAAGAATGACACGGTAAGTTCTATTTCGTGAGTGTTGCCTGTGCGACGGAGAGCCTTTAGAACGCACGGCAAAATTGCGCAAGACGTCTGAACCATTCATTGTTCACGGTATTGAGGTGCGGATGAGGGGCGCTCAGCTCGGTACGGCTCCAAAATTGGCTGTTTTGTCTTGCCGTTTTTCACGGCACAAGCTAGAGTCAAAACGGGACGTTTCATGGAATAAAGAGGACCAGTACGGCACGGTTGCGCTAGACCCGATGCAAGCTTGCGGCAGCATTTGGAGGGCAACCGGGCGGTATCGTACCGTCTTGCTCACCGCCTCGGAAGCTGGCTCCAATCAGAGACATGCACTTTTTCCTAGTCACTTTGTCCAGTACGGATGCCGTAGAGTGTCGAAAGGATCTCGTACACTCTTTTTCATTCCGTTTGTGACTAAGCTTTATGAGTTTGCGGTCTTTATGGTTGCTTACCGCTGTCATTTTGAGTATGGGAGCATGCAGAAAATGCGTAACGGTTAAAGGGGAAGAGCTCGGGACCGCATTACCCGGCTTTACAGGGGGAGAGGAGGGTTGCCGAAGGCTTTACGTAACGCTAAGCACAAGATAAAAGTGTCCCTCCGCCGGCGCCGACCGACGAATTTTGCATTACATTTATCAAATTTTTGACTAAAATTTCCTGGTGCACAATGTCGGCACAACTTTACAGAATTCCTGCTAGAGACAAAAGGTTCACGTGCAATCCAGGCCTAAAGGCGCTAGACTATAGATGATGTCGCATCATCTGCTGTCTACTAGAGTTCGGAACAGGGCAGGTTTCCCTGCCCTGCCCGACAGGTTTTCCCTGCCCTGACCTGCCCTGGGCCCTGGCCTGATGGTAAATTTTGCATCAGGGTTCCCTGATCCAGGACAGGGTTTTTTAAAAACCCTGCCCTGGCCCTGAACTGGAGACCCACAGGGCCCTGACCAGGGCTAACCCCAGGTTTTCCTTAAAAATTTCCGCCAAAATCGGCCACACATACGTCAAAATTATACCAAATTTGTTCATTTTTTGGCTTTAGAAACGCATGAATCATTTATAGTGAAGAATAATTCGCAACAGGTACTATTTCTGAGCCATTTACGCCCAGGGTTTTCCAGGGAATCCAGAATATTCCAGGGACCTGTGCGATTCTGGGCTTTTCCCTGCCCTGTTTGGAAACCCTGCCCTGTTTGCCCTGCCCTGATTCAGGTCAGGGTTTTTAAAAACCCTGCCCTGGCCCTGACCTGATGGAAAATTTGGCATCAGGGTTCCCTGATCCAGGGCAGCGTTTTTTGGCTCCAGGGCAGGGCCCTGACCTGGGAGGGGTTTGCCGATCCCTACTGTCTACGACAAAGGTCGGGGCTGATACCGACCTTGAGGTCGGATAGGCTGGTCGGGTCGGGAGGGGTCAGGTCGGGTCGGTTCGAGTGGGTCATGTCGGGGTTGTCGTGCCGATCACTAGTTGTCAACATATGGCTTTTTGTCGTCAATAATTTGAAAGACAGTACGTGAGAGAGTATCATGTTATGGCGAGTACACATGCGTCTTTATTGCTCAAAACATCCGGCACGTGAGCTCCAAAATGTGGTGCAGTCAGTTGAAAAACTAAAGACTGTCAGTTATTCGACGAGGGGCAAATTCGACGATGGGCAACGCTTATTCGGTTGTTCCGAGGCGGGCCTTCTTTCGAGGAACCTCGGCAGTGCTCTTGATGGTTACGCAGCGTCCCTTGACCTCGACTACGATCCCGTCTTGCTCAGAAGTGTAGCGAGTTGTCTTGCTGGCGACTTCCACCGCGTAGTCGCCTTCGCCGAGTACGAGATCACCGGTACGCAGCATCATTCGGAAGGTTATTTCGCGTTCCGAGCCTTTGAGCATCTGAAAGCGATATGCGGGTCGATAACCTCAGCGGCGGTGCTCTTTGGGTCGGAAGTTGCTCATAAAGGTTCCCGAGATTGCCCACGCTTGCCGGGTCGTGCGGGCGTATTTTAGCGGAAAAGGGATTGGCGACGGAACACATTAATGCTTGGCGCAGGAAAACATAGTCAGTTTCTCCGCGTCTCCGCTGCATTAAGCAGATGTTTTAAATGAGAATTCCAACCAGAACTGACCAGAATTCTTGCACTAAGCAGAATTCTGTCTGAGCAGGCGCGCATGCGTATGCCACTGTTCCACTGTGAACGCATGTGGATGTCAGCTGACCCGCATGGAACGCATCTGCAAACATTGCTAACATTGAACATTTGCTCACATGCTGTGGAGAGGAGTGATAGGTCCAAAAAGTTTCATTTTAGTAAACCCGCAAGTTATTGGGGGCACTCCCCCTAATATTCCGTGAAATGTTGCTTCACCGTGGATTCTGGGCGTCGAAGAAGCGGCTATAAAGCACATGTTTCTAAGAATTTCGGACGCTTACCTCGATAATCCGGTGCCCGAACGCTCCGGTGAAGTAGTCCCGTGAGAAGTCCAGTTTCAGCGGCTCTCCGTCGCGAAGGGTGGCGCAGCAGCGCACGAGCTTTTCGATGGAACGTTGCACGTACTCATTCGGAACTGGGGGCTTGGCGAACACTTTGATGAGTCGAGGTTTGCGGGCACATTCCTGGCGAAGGAACGACCAGTTGAACTGTTGAATGATATCGCAGTGGGCCTGTATATAGAGGGACTTCATCCCGGCAAGGTTGCTCATAAGGGCCTCGGAATTGCCTCCAATGGCCGAGCCGTGCGGGCTGTAAAAGGCAACGTCTTCGGCGTACTTCAACGGAGGTGCTGCTTTGAAGATGACGCCGACACCGCGCATCTTCCACGTGTCCTCGCTGAAATTCAGGCTGACGACAGCATGCGGTCCGATGACTCTGTCGAGTTCTCGACAAGCGGCCGCCAGCGATGCCTGCTTGTCAGACTCGTACTGGATGCTCCATCGTGGACCAACGGTCAAATCGTTGAAACTAATCCTGGTGGTTTCGAGGGACACTCGGAACCTGCGACGGTGTGCGAGGTCATCGGCAAATTTCGTAATGAAGCGTTGAAAATGTTTTTCCGTGAGCTTGGCGAACACAACTGATTTGTAATCGAGAAACTGAAGCACGGCGAGGAGCGACTCGTTCGGCAGCACCGTGACGACGTCGAGCTGAAAAAAGTGATACATAAAATGGTTCCACGAAGCGACATACCGTAAAATCTCTAATATAAGAGCGTCTCTAGCATAAAAGCAGCCACAAATGGTTATCGAGGGAACATGTTTAAAAGCCTTATTTTAACGTGACTTGCGCAGGTATGAATGTCTTTCGTACACTGTAACCCAAAAAAATTTTGGACCTCAAAATCATAGCTTTCTGTGGCACTTTTTGCACAGTAGGAATCCCGACCCCCTATGAACAATAAAAGAGCCGCTTATATTCGAGATTTTACGGTATTCCACGTCAGCGCTACGCGCGATCTTTTCCACCAAAACGGCATGATTTTCATCGGTCAGCAAGGAAGCAATATATCGTGTGGCATTAGCAGCCAAAATATCTTGCAAAACAGGCTCAAATTCAAGTGATTTTGCAAGATAATATTTGGAAGAATTTATGCTCCAGAAAACGCTGTGGCACCGGTGATGACTGCCCATAATATGATGGTTTTAAAGAACTCTCCGGAAAGTCTCTGAGCACACAAAGCATTTTCCACACCGCTGTTCATGTGAAATGGTCGTTGACCCCCCCCCCCCCTCTCATGTGAACGCTGTGGACAGTTGGCTTAGCGCCTGGAGGTTCGCAGAATTTCTGGACGCTGGTCGGGAAAATGCTAATCTAGGGACTTGAGAGAAGTTCATCGTCCGCTAGGACTTCAGACCCCTTGAGGACGAGTCCCGGGCCGGTACCCGTGCACGGGCCGACTTACTGCTCCACGTCCACGTCCAACCTTGTTCCTGTGAATTTCTAGTAAGGCTGCGTCTAGGTGCTTAGGCGGGAACTCACTCGATCTCGTTCTTTTGCGTGGCATGTTTTTATTGGGAGCGCTCTTAAAGCACAACCACATGCGAAGAACGAACTAACAACTGTCTGTTGAAAACTGTTTAGTACGGTCATCTCCTTTTTAAATGTCTTCAATAAAGATCAAACAAGCATAAACTTAGAGTCGATCGCTAGTAGGCATAAGCACAAATACTAACTCGTTACGGAAGAAAGAAATATGTTTAGAACATACATCGCGATTTTTTAAATGTGAATGTGAAAATGTGAATAGGCTCGCCACATGCGACATCAACAAAAATTGTTGGTGAGCGTGACCGAGTTCGCTCTCGCTGCGGGAAGTCTTGCCTAGCGTTCACGATCACGCGGATGCCCGTCTTCCCTCCCCCCGCGGGAATAGTCGTGATCACGGCCATAACCAGCCCCCGTCCCTTTGAATGTCGCCATATTTCTCGACGCTCACTAAGAACATTGAGAACAATCGGCAAGGAAACCGACAAACAAATTTTTTTTTCAAAAATTCAAAATGGTGTGCGGCCGCCACACTGAGATTCTAAATCTCGCGTATGCAAGCTAACACATGGCTGCTAATATGGAGGGTAGACAACTTCTGTAAGACCATCGGCTAGCACAAGGTATAATGCAGTTCACTGTTGACAGTCAAATTTTCGAGGTAAGCTCGAAAGCCGTCGTCGTATCAGCAACGTTTTCGCAGAAAATCTAATGGATAAGCTATACAATAACAGGATAAGGTCTTTTCTATGCGAACGTCGAGTTGGTTATGCTAGAGTCTTCTTCCGTCTGCCACCGAGCGTCATCGGAAAATAAATCGGCTGAAAATGACCGAAACCGAGTGTAGCTTAGAATCGAGTCGTCCTGGCAGCTTTGCTTTTGTTCATTTCTCGCCTCCGATGAGCGACTTAGAGCCACTGGAAATTCGGTCTCGTACTGGGTCTGAACAGTGCCTGCTAGTCTTAAGTGCAGCGGACGCTCGAATGAGTTTATTTTCGTCAGTCATGCGGATGTGAATGCAGCGGAAAAGTGATACGCGTCATACGGGTCATAAGTGTACTTCATGTTTTAGTCGTCGCGCTTGACTTTCTTTCTGGGAACTGCGTTGCTCGACTGGCTGCGGATGAGAATGTGCTCACGACTGACTTCCACCGTGACTCCACTGGTCGACGACGAGTAAAGCGAACTGTCGGCGACGATTGTGACGGAATCGAACTTATCGCCGAGATCTAGCTGAGCGCCATCGCCGCTGTGCCACAGCTTAATGACCATCTCATGGCCTGACTCTTCGAGAACCCGGACCGCCTCACGAGCGAACTGTTGGAGGACCTAAGTTCAAGACGTAACAAGCCAATCAGTAAGCCAATTGAGTAGGCTAACAGGGTAAAAGCCTACTGAGTAAATGCTAGCTGAGTAAAAAATTATTTGAGTGCATGTCAGTAAAAGCGCTATGCAGCTTAGTCTCACAGTTCTAAAGCTTAGTTCCCTGGCTAGAGATCTTAGGCTTAGGCCGTTTAGATTAAGTTTGAGCCGTCAATATCAGGCTTCGTCTCAGGCTTAGTGCTGCGCATTGCCTTTTAAACGAATTAGCATTTATTTAAAAGGTAGAATATTCTGTAAAAATTTTTTTTCAGAAATTCGTGCATTACACGGTGATTTTTTACCGGTACTCGGGGAAGGGCACTTTTTTGGCTTTTTACCAATCGGAACCAATGGCCTGATTCGGCAATTCGTACAAGGGGGGGGGGGGGCGGGGTTCCATCGGTACGCTTTTTATCCATGCCGGTCAGGCGTATATTCCACGGCACGGCGGCTATTTTTCCTATCTGGGCCGGTGACGATGTCTAGCCCGGGCCTATTGAAATTCTTACGAGTGTTATCCGACGAACCGATTGCAAATCGTCTGCGTAATCCCATTCGTGTTTGTGCTGCTCGTTTGATCGATACGAGAGTGAGACGGTGATTGTTCGAAGTTCACGTGCTGCACCCAGTCCAAGGAACGCCCAGCGGAAATAACGGAAGGCGTCGTAGTCGAGGCTCAAGCACAGCGAACTCGGGCAGGCGAAGTTCCGCACAAAAGGTTCATGGCTGAAGCCAGTTTGCGAACATTTTCGAAAGTTAACGCTGACATCTTGAGCAAATTTAAGAGCCGGAACGAGTTCAAAAACGGTGTCCATGCCGGGTACGGTCCACGAGTTTTCGAAGCACATCAGTTTGCCGACAGCGTGCGGGCCGATTACGTGGGTCAAGTCTCGGCATGCGGAAGCAAACGACGAATGGTCGGTACGCTCGTAGCGGATGCTCTTCCGACGTCCGTTCATCGCACCGTCGCAGGTAATGTAGTTGTCCATGATAAGAATGCCTAAGCGACGCTGAATCGCCAGAAGATGCTCGTTCGCAGTGACGACGCCCAGGAGCCTTGAGCCTGCGAATTTCGCAGCGACTAGAGTGCTGAAGTCGACGAAGTGAAGCACGTCGAGCAGAAGTTCGTTGGGAAGCAACATTTCGAGGAATGTGTTCACACCGCTATCGCCCGTGCCTGCAAAACGAGCTGTTTATATGATCGCTTCGTGGCGGTCCGAAACGAAGCACGCGCGTTTTCTGAGACACGAACTGTTTCGTAAACGAACGGCTGGGCGTTAAAACAGTCCAGAAAATATGTGTGCGTTAAACAGCGTTTTAGGACGGTCGAATTTAACCCTCAATAACACCGTTCCGTCGGCAGCGTACGCTGTGTTTGGTACGTCGAGGCGTGACTAAGGGAATTCGTTGAGCAACCAACTTTCGAGCAGGGTGCGCTAACGGCAGCATCATGGGCTTACCAATTCGAAAGCTCGAATCAGCATGTTAGTCGGTGCGGCTTTCGTTCATAAGTTGACTGGGTATGCGCGAAGATTCAGGCGAAATTCAACGTCCATTTGGCTGCGTCAAACTTATGGCCAAATGTGCCCAAATAACCTTATAAGAAGAAAGCAACGACTGAGCCTAAATCTAAAGGCGGGCGTTTGTTAGTCCTACAAGTTTGTCCTGCTTTGTTTAAGCAAGAGACGAGTCGTGAAACACCTCTAGAATGGGGCAACTGTCTTAGCGGAGCTCTCAGATAGTGTCCTATAAACGTTGCCGCCAAACGCCCAACTATTTGGCAGCAGCAGTTACCTGCCGGCGACTGTGCTTGCCACATGGTAGTTTGTTGGTCAAAGGGTCCGACAGGGAGAGTCCACCACATGACACAATTGCTCAAGGACAGTAAGCGAGACTGCATTGCCACCGTTGGAACAAAGGGAACATTAGCAAGACGTATCTATCTATACATTTCTTTGCGGTTTGTCTTCGTCGAAGCTAAAAGTGTGACCTAGGCTGCGCACTTGTTAAGTGTTTGAAGCTAATAAGCGTTGCGGCTCGCGATAGCCGCGATCGGTCGGACCGCAATCGATGCGCGTCCAGTGGATGCGTCAGGTTCCTGCGGAAGCGACCGGCTATTGATCTCCGTTAAGCTTGAAGTGGCGTGATCACCAATGAAACTTTCTTGAAAGTTCATTGTCGGTACAAGTGAGCCTACGGGGCCTTCCCCAGCACTGCCTGCTTTCTGCTAATGAGTAGACGGGTTAGTCGGTTCCCGGCCACATCGCAGACGGTTTTCCAAGTACTATGGAATAAAAGAGGGCAGTCGTTCCAAAACCGAAACGCGATTAAAGTATGTATCCGCGGGTGCATTGCTGAGTTTTACTGGTGTTTGGTTGAATGGAGTGGGCGCTCTCAGTGACTTCAAATATTTTGTCAAAGCGATATCGGGGTAAGTGAGGAGCGCAGACTCCAACCGGAACATCTCACTCGAGTCACATATCACCACCTGTTTAACCTTCGTTATTGCCTGTCCGGGGATACAGCCGGGCGAGGCTAAGCCGAAGTACACCTAGGCTCATCGAAGGTGCTCAGGCCCTAGGTTGTCGGTAGTTTAGGTGCTTCGTAGTTGCTTCTTCGATTACAAAGATGGCGTAAGTCGGATTGCATCATGCTTCAGGTGTCGAAAGCGCATTTGTGCTCTTCTGTGTTTTGCTTTCCAGATTCCTTCGCATGAGAAATCCGCTGTGGAACGTGGGATTCTATTAGTCGGCCGCCGGAAGCGGGCGCCGATCTCCGTCGGGAGCCCAGTGGTCAGTGATCGGCAAGCGAGAGAGCATGGAAGCAGACATGGCATGCTGAGCCTCGGGCGTGGCCTAGCGCCGCCCAAGTGATCTGGATCGTTCCGCTATTCGTGTATATAAGCTGGTCGCTCCAGCACTCTCGGACCGGTCCCACCAGCAATCCTGGTGTGTATTCTCGTTTGTTCGCGCGCCTGTGCTTTATCGTGCTTGTTGGACCGCAGAGTCCTACCGAATAAAACTCTTACCGGTAAGAGCCCTTGGCCACTCCAGCTAGCCGCAGTGCGGTGTAAGCTGAGGAGAATTCCTCTGGGACTTAAGCGTCGGACGCGGCACCACTGAGTCTTGCAGGGACGTGTTTGGCAGACAAGGTCGGGTCGTTGTTGAGTCAGCACAGAGAGGTGAGTCCGGGACGCAGCGCCCAACCGTTCAGTCGTTGAATTCTCACCAGAAGGAGTACGAAGAGAGCTCCTTTGCAAACTGTCTTCTGGTCCAGGGACGCGTACCTGGACCGCATCACTGGCTCACTGCTTGCCAGTGTAGCCTGGACCGCAGTGTCCAACCGAACAAACCACGCTTCCACTGTATTCACGCTATCGCTGCATTCTATCTGGCGTTGTCAGTCTTGGCTCTAATTCGGGGAACCAACCAACGGTCCCTGGGCCCGTGTTTAATAGGCGGATAGATCCATCTGACC
>JNEY01000604.1:0-30268 GCA_020875895.1 Aphelenchus avenae | reverse complement strand
TTCGTTTGGGTCCCGGCTATAATTTCGAAAGTTTCGTTTGGGTCCCGGTTGGTTGGGTCCCCTTGTTTGGGTCCCGTTGTTTGGGTCCCCTTGTTTGGGTCCCGTTCGTTTGGGTCCCAGAAAAAAATTGTATGTAAAATATAAATGACGAAGGTTTATCATACAGAATCCTGCTTGGAAACGCTTCAGTGGATCAATTAAGGCAAGAACAAAGACGAAAAGGCAGCCGCATGCCCAAAAGAAGCAAATTAAATTGGGACAAAGTAAGAGGAACCCGTTGGCACAGCCAAACTACACAGAAGGCAAGGAGTAACGAGAGTGGAGCTATGCCGACAAGTGTTGTCGGAAATGCGGCGGGAGAGAAGCCGCCATTTTGAACGCGATTAAGTCGTAACGGTTGCATTTGCGCTTGCGAAAAGAAGAAAAAACACCGGAAGCGATGATTTAGGCACTATTTTTTCTGGGACCCAAACGAACGGGACCCAAACAAGGGGACCCAAACAACGGGACCCAAACAAGGGGACCCAAACAACCGGGACCCAAACGAAACTTTCGAAATTATAGCCGGGACCCAAACGAATGGGACCCAAAGAAGGGGACCCAAACAACCGGGACCCAAACGACGGGACCCAAACAACTAGGAGCCGTCCAACATCAAGGCCTTACCAACTTTAGCCGCCAACGCAGCTACGCCGAGCATGCCCTTAGATTTTTGGTGTATGAGCAACTTCAGTCTTTGTTGTAATTGCTTTTCATCAGTCAAGAACACGGCAATTCGAAGTGCTTCTTCGAGTGCTTCTAGGGGCCAATTCAGGTGTAAATTCGGACGAATAGTCAGTCTCGACCTGACGATAGAACAGCGAAACAGTCCGAATCAGGGCCGTATTTAGCGGGGTGGGGGAGGGGGGGGGGGGGGGTACCCCCGACGCGGAAATAAAGTTTTCGGACTGAAATACACGGGTCTGGAATATCAGGGATAAAATGCCGGAGGCTTTGATGTCAGCGATTGAAATATCATGTGCAATTAACGCCACATGTGCAATTATGGTCGTCTAAAAGCGCTAACAGATCAGTCTCGAATCCCCCTTAGACTCTGCTGTGGTTCACACTAAAGATCGGCGACCGTACTGGCGGCAAGGCCGTACAGCACGTACTGATACGGATGGAGATCAAGTACGGCGGTACGGTACGGCTACGTTTCTGGTATTTTATAACGAGTACGGGCTGAACTGGAGCCATTCCGTACCGTACTGCGCGTAACCACGGTACTGCAGCATGGGCGGGGGGAGGTCAGTACGGTACGCGTGTCGAGTGTCTTTAGTTCACAGTCGACAGCATTCACTGACGGGACAAAATCAGATGTACGATTTCTACCGCTTTTATAAAGGACCCTCTAACTCTTCTTAAGCTCGCGATACCGCTAAGGGACCGTCCAGAAACTGAATGCGTTGCATAATGGTGCACATGGCGGAACTTCTTAAACCGATCCGTGGTTCGGAAATCATGAAGTTATTATGCACAGACGAAATCTTTTGCGTCTAAAACTAGGGAAGAGAGAATGCCTGTTAATTCTGGTTCGTTCGCATAAAAGAATTACCGTTTACTTCCCAAGCGCTTTAACAATCAGTCAACAAAATTCGAAGTAACAACAAAAAATCTCTGTTATTAGACCTTCTTCTCGCACTGGTCCAGGAAGCCAATTGTTGCTCGCTTCTCTTCGTGGAACTTTGCGAATGTCTTCGCGACAATTAGCGGGAAGACGAGCGTCGCGTCCGCGTAGACCTTCACGGCGCGCGTCGAACTCTTGATCTTGCCCCAGGAGACGGCCTCGTCGGGACGAGCGCCGGAGTCAGACCCGTCAAATTCCTGAAAGTTAGACGTAAAACGTGGGCGACTGAAGTGGATAATGTAGCTCTAAGGATGCTTAGTGCACGAAAGACAGCTCACGAGCCGCGTCATGGACATTCTTGCTCAAGCTTTTTCAACTAGTGACCCGGTCAGCTAGGGGCTAATTACCCCATTACTTCAAATGGCAACAAATGAAATTGCGTTCGAACTGCAGCGCACTGCTTGGCGTGTGAAATATGTGAGTTTAACAAAATGCACTGGTACTAAAACCACTATTAGCCGTGCTTTAAGGACCTACGAAGAAAGACTCCACATGAGTTTCACTCTTCTCCTCTAAAATGGTGCAGTTGATGCTCAAAAGAGAACTACAGCTAGTTATGATCAGGTGAAGGTCGGCAACCGTAGAGGCGGTACGGCCGTACCGTGCCGTGCTCCCGTACTATCGGTACGGAGTACGGTACGGGTGGGTTTGGCCAGTACGCAGAACGGTGCGGCTCCAGTTTTCTCGATAATTAGCCAAGTACGGCCGCCCTTACTAGTACCGTACTACGGGCCGTACCGTACTGTACGGTACGAAGGAATCCAGTATGGTACGGAGGGGGTCAATACGGCACGGAGTACGGCGCGGGTGCCGGTTGTCGATCCTTACGGTCAAGCTACGTGTATGCTCATTTAACTGTATGCCGCCTCATAACAAGCCTGCTGCCAGTTGCACTATGCAAGCTTCAAGTCTTTTGGAGACGTTGATTCATACGCTACGAACTGCCAACAAACCTGTCCCGTGTTGACGTAGACGGTGTAGTCGGAGCCGTTCCGCATCAGGTTCGCGTTGTTGATGTGGTGCTTGACGAAGCCGCCGCCGAGGATGATCACGCCGGTCTTGAACGAGCGCACCGCCATCGTATTCACGTGCCGGACGTCCTAAATGTGTTGTAGAACGTCCGAACCACGTTTTGATCGAAACACGTTTTTTGACCGACCAACAGAGGAACCCTTCGGTTTTTAGCCTGAAAAAAGTGGGAATTTTTCGACATTATTTCTTTTTTAAACCTTCCAAAATTTTTGCCGTAATTAAAGTAACCCTGACACTGTGACTGGTCAATAGTGCTTACCTCGACGATATCGAGCCGAAGGCCTGGCGCCGAGCGGACGGAATGGAAGTAGAGCATGTCTCCGAGCGAGCCGTCGGTCAGCGCCGGGCAGAAGACAGGGATGTTGTTCCGGTGGGCCCAGTAGAGGATGGAGTCCTCGTGTGCGATCTCCTTGCCGAGCCGATTGATGAGCTGAAAAAGCGAAAAGGACGTCATCAAATAGACAGTTTGCGGACATCACACAGCCCATCAAACGAAATCGAAAGTTTATATTTTTATTAAAAATAATAGTAATTCTCAGCTTCCTGTAATTTGCCGGCTCAAGATGAAAATGACTTTTTTACAACTTTAAAAAATACCAAAAAAACGGAAAGATTGTTGGTTCAATTTTTTTCAGCACTTTATAACTAAAAAATACCCCGCTAAGCGGTTAGTTTTTGGTGTCAGCGGAGTCTGTGGGACAAAAGCGCGGCTAGTCGTAGAAAAATTTAAGGCGCCTAACGATGCTCACCTTCGATGGCGTCCAGTGGACGTCCTCCTCCGTTTGTTCCCGCAGGCATTCGTCGAGCACCGGCATGACCCAGTCCTCGAAGGCGCAATAGTTGTCGTTGGGAATGAGCACGTTCCCCGCTCGGTTCAGCCCCTTCTTCCGCAGCTCTGCGCCCTCCAAGCCGAAGTCGCCGACGTAGCTCGGCCGTATGCACTTGATGAGGTCCTCCTCGATGCCGCCGGCACTCGTGACGATGCAGTCGATGAGGTTGTGCTGGGCCAGGAACCGGAAGATCTAAAACAAGTGGCGTGAATGTGGACTGGAATGAAATTGGTTCAGTTCGAAGCAACGCCGAAAAGTTTAGCAGATAGATTTGACGTACTGCCGTCCGGTCCATTCGCAAAAATATCCTATCTCATCTGGCTGTGCCTATCTATGATCAGCTAGACCACAAACTTTGACAGAATTAGTGCCCAGAAAGAATCGTGTCATCAAATAAAACGCACACTTTAGTGATACAGCACTCTGTGGTTAAGTCCTAAGGGACAGAAGAGTTCCTTCTGTAGTGCCACAGAAAAATGCAAGGCCTAAACCAAAGGGCCTTCAATGCCTATACCTAACAATAAGAGACAAAGCAAGGTTTAGAGCTAAACCTAATAGACTAAGCCTGAGGCTGAGCTAAAACTAGGACATTCTTAGGAGCCTATGACAGAAGATGGAACCTGAAGGAACGATAGGGGAATAGGAAGTCCAACTGGTGCGTTCCATTCAGTGAAGTCTACCCTAACGATCATGAACCACCGTGCCATGCCACCCGTACATAATGCTAGCGACCCCACAGAAGCTTAACGGTTTGTGCCGCCGTCCTAATCGTAAAGAGGTACGCACCTCTCTAAGTCCGGAGCTGACGAGGTTTGACGTGTAGCCGAGGAATATCGTGCACGACGGGCGTTTCCGGCCCTCCGGGAACGGGAAGAACGGGTCCTCGCCTTCGGCTAACGTCACCGGCTTCTCGCGTTCTTCGATCATCCGACGGATTTCCTGAAAAACCGCTTAATCGTCGATTTTCAGAGAAGCCGGACCTCGATGGCTAGCGCGAGATGCGTGGCCTGGAAGCCCGTGGTGAGGTAGGAGTCGAGCAGCTTCTCGTAGTCGACGCCCACGTTGAAGTCGTAGCCGCGAACCTCTGGCGTTCCCTCCGCGATGGGCTCGGACTTGACGAGGACCGCTTGCTCGGCGACGGATACGTCCGTCTAAACAGTGCATGCAAGCTTTATGCGATGTAAGCAATCGGCGGTAACAGTTGCTTCTTGAGCTAAGCCGTAACTGTGAAGCCGTGTGATCACGGGCTTCATACTAATACGATACCTAAAAATCCTGCGGTGCGTCCTGGTCCTGATCCTCCACCTTGTCCTGGGGATCTTGGTCCTGGTACTGGTTCTGGTACCATAAAAAAAGTGTCCATCCTTGCCTAAAAATTTAGCAAATTTAGCCCGAGTTCGGACCGTAGTCGATTCTGAGCAAGGCTGTGATTCTACCTCTAGTGTGGGAAGCCTCCGAATATCTAGCCTAGGTGTGAAGGACGGGCCGCTTGACTACTGACTGTGACTCCTAACCACACCCAATCGCAAGCCGGAACGTTTAAATTATAGAAAATGGGCTGGTTCTGCCATTTTAAGCGTACCTCGGGCTTGACGTCGTCCATCGACTTGGATGCCGACGGCTGATTTCCGACGAGACCCGCTTTTCCGGCTACCGATACGTCCATCTGAAAGCTTAAGTAAACTCTGAGAAAAGAACTGAGTGAACTAGTGTGCACCAAACAGCGCGCAAAAGTTTTACGCGTTTTTAACTGCAAAAATCTATGCACTCAGGTAATTTTAGAGGGGTTTAATCACAAAATCAGTGTATTTTAATTACAAGTAATTGACCACTTAACACACTTGATTAAACTGAACAAAATGATTAATTATACCAAATCCATTTAGAAGACTAGACCAGTATCGTAGTTCGCCCAAAAAGTGCAAAATTTTACGCGCATTCACCTGCGCTTACGATCTTTCAGTGAGGAATACCCACGGCCCGCTTGGTCTGAGCGAGGCCAAATTTCCGCCGTTCTAACATCAAAATTAAATTAGGACACCTTTTAACACCAAGCATGAGGAAGAACCTTTTTCGATTAAGCTCCATATATTTGTCAGAACTAAACAACGTTTATTCTAGACGCGAACGGGACGTGTATACAGGTTGCGGGAGAAGTATTGGGGGGACACGAAGATAAATAGCAGTACGTAAAGCGGCAGAATACTGGGACATTGGGCTTAGGAGGTCTCGGTCCACTCCTTGATCGAGCGCTGGATGTCGTCCTGGTTCTCGACAATGTAGAGCATGTCCGAGAGCGCTTGCTCGACCTAAATCCAGGTAAGACGTAACGGTCATACAGCTGTAACCTCCAGGCCACAAGGCATTTCATCCACGAGATTCAAGAGACTACCCTAAATACGACTTCCACTTGGTTATAGGAGCTATCGGAGACAACAGGAAACGGTTGCGGTTTACATCCAGGTATACTTTAAAGGTTCCAACCACTTCACAAAAATTCTGGGAGGACCCAAGCCGATTCCGGCCGTATTTTCCACAAAAACAAAAATCGTCGTCGATCGAACTGGTTTCGTATCATACGCCTCAAGCGTGCCTGGTATCCGCCCCGAGGAAATCCGAGGATGATATGAGGCAGCATTCCAAGGAACTTTCAGCGTCCATTCTAAGTCTTACAGGATCCCACACAGTCCACGAAAATTTGAGGGAACCAGGGCAATTGTTCATAATATCCTCCAGGCAGCCCCGTGAAAATCGGACGCTTCCCATGTAACAACCAGGCGCACAACGAGGCAGCTTGACGTTGTTTGAAATCTCTACTCACAACGCACCTGAACCTCCTCGGGACGCTCGCAGATGCCGCGTGCACCCGGCGGCGGACGGTGCTTGAACTTGGGGCCGAAGTTGCAACGCACGGTGGCGTCCTGGTAGATGGAGACCGCCGGGAAGTAGAAGCCTGCGAAGATGTCCGAAAATGCGGTGCCGCAAGAGACGCCGTTCTTGAAGAATTCGATCTGAACTTGCGAATAAAAACGTTGAAACAGTTTTCGCGTCTCCTTCCCGAAATCTCGGCGGTCTAGGTCTCAGCTTCCGAAAAGACTCGCACAAAACGATACCTTTACGGCCTGCTGTCGGCACCGCCATGACAAAAATTGAGTCAAAATCGTAAATTTCAGTTTAGTCGCCTACGACTCACTTAATTTTTTGAATTAATTTTTCATTGTGCTACACTGCTTCAAAGTCGTCGGAACAATGTGGCCATAATACTCGCAAATGTGTCCTAAAAGAGTTTACGCATTTGGCCAAAATTCTGGCAAATTTCGAATAGCTAACGAGCTGCCTATCCTGGGTACGAGACGATTATTTCACGAGCATGAGCATCGAGTCTCCGGACCCAGGTCCGAGGCTCGGTTTTCCGAGAAGTCTCGCACCAGCCTAGTTCCGCCGTTTGCGAAAATCGTACCCTGGATCCGGGGAGCGGCTTCGCCAGCCGGGCCGCCTTCTGCACGTCCTCGATCTCCTCGTAGAAGTAGTTGTTCTTGAACTTCACCAGCGTCATGTCCTTGCACGAGGGCGGCAGGAAGTCGCTGAATGTGAACTGTTCCGCGTCGTGCTCGCCCAGCGCCGGCAAGTCGATGAGACAACCTGAACAACGTTTGCATTGAATTGGGATTTTCGGGCAATGAACTGGACAAGAACTGAATTGGCCAGGTCCAGCGCAGTTCAGTTCAGTGAATTGGCAAGTTTATTCAGTTTTCTGCCCACTGAACGGCCACTAAACTGAACTTTGCCTGGTTCAGTCCGGTTCATTTCAATGGAAGTTCAATGAATTTGGTAAATTCAGGTAAACTATGATCACGAATGAACCTGTAGTTTCAAAGCGAGCGGAGTGCTTACCGAGAGTGTCACCCTGCCCGTAGCCGCCGTCATCGTAGTGATGACCCTTTGCCTCGTGGAATGCGGTGCCCTTCAAGCTGCGCCAACTGTAGGAGAACTTCGTGTAGCCGAGGCATGCCTGGACGACGGCTAAACAGGGAGCCTAGCAAAATTATTGAGAATTCGAAAGGACTGGAACAGCCCTACTGCGTAGCGTCTTCCGTAGTCTAGCGTACAGTACGGTAAGCACAGTGCGCTATTTCGTACTGTTCTGCGTACCATGATGTCTTCCGTACTGCACGATCCGTACAGTGCGGTATTAGGTTCCGTTGAGTGTACCGAACTGTAAGTATAGTGTGGTACTCTGTAACGTATTCCGTACCGTACGGTGTGCACCGTTAACGTGCCGCTTTGCGTACCGTTCCGTCTTCCGTACCGTAGGGTACCCTACGGAGCACGGTTGAGGTTCAGTACGGTCCCGTGATGAATAGGGTACGGCAAGGTTTTCCAGTAGAGGTACACCAATACGGCTAATACTGCGCGTCGTACCGTGCCGAGAGAAAATGACGACACGTAGCAAAGTTCGCCGTGCTTACCCAGCGCCTGTCCCCATCCGATGCGCGTGGCGGATTCCTTGGGCTGATGCAGGAACTCCACCTCGAAGAACCACTTGCCATGCGCCACCGAGTGGGTTGCTCGCGCAACGCTGTAGCCCTCGAAGCCGGTCACCGTCAGCTGGTCGTCCGCGACTCGGAGCTAAACTACCCTATGTTTAGCCGCATAAAATGTCTAGTTGTAGACCTGATGGGCTCTGTCGTTGGGCGAGATCGTCACTGTCGGATTGTGAACGACGCGATAGGCATGTCCGGGAATCGTGCGCGACGTTGAGATCTCTTCCAGGTCGAAAACTTCCCTGAAAAATCGTTAAGTTACAGTGAAATAGCGAGTACAAGGACGTACCCATTCGGAATGTTCTTGTCGCGCTCGGTGAGGTAATAGCGGTAGCCCTCGCGGTTGAACGGAATGTCCACAGTGCCATTCATGCCCTCCAGCGTCAGCGAGGTAAAGTCGGAGGCGCTAAAAATGACGCAGTTGCGTCACTAATGCCAAAATCAGGGAGGGAACTGAGGTCCATGGCAAGTAGAGATTGGAATGGCTCAATTTTATCAGATTTTTTTTCTAAAAAGTTGTTCTAAAATTTCCGGGCTAATCAAGAACAAGATTAAATTTTCCGAAAAATTCTCCACTGGTAGTATAGTTGACGTGTTAGAAATTTTGAGACCTGAGATTTTGCACGAAAACTAATGTTGTCCGCAGCTAATTCCATTCGAGGACGACGCCATAAGGGATGACTCACACGCGAGTCGTCAGACAGCCTCGTCATCGCAGCCCGGGGCGAACAAATTCAACGTTTAGCATGGACTATTCGATAAAGCCGGTCAATCAAGAAGTGCATCTTAGCTAAGTAGTATGCCTTGCCACCCGGTCCGTGTTCAGAGACCCCACTCCGTGCTGACCTCCGTTCCAAGGAGCACGGGACGGAGAACGGAACGGCGAGAAAAGACTGCTTTCCGAGACGTTTCCCCATAACACAACAGCATCGAACGGCGTCTGTTTTCAGAACGTGCAGTCTTCTGTTCCCTGTTAGCATGGAACAGAGCACAGTGCGTTCTGGCCGCTGTACTACGCCGACTTTCATACCGTGGAAATGGCAATGCTCGGCTCGACCCGCCAAGCCTTCTTTATCAGTAGCACTCTTTGCGTGGGCTGACAATTTCACACTACCTGAATACTAGACTACCGAGCTTACTAAAATATAAGTCACAAGTTCTATGCGATCTTAGAAATACAGACCGTCCAGCTGTTGCCAAAGCGGGTCAAGGGGACTATGAAGGCCTCTGCGGGCTTTTATACGTTTAAGGGTCTAGACCGTTTTGTATCGCCTAGCTTAAACGCTTACGTTTTTGCCTTCTTCATGCCGCTGCCAGCTCCACTGCCGCCGCCAGCAGCCGGCTCGACCTGGCGTCGACGGGAAGCGCCACGCGTCTTCGGACCAGCCACGTCCACCGGCGGCTCTTCGACGGCGGGCGGCTTCTCGACGACCTCCGGCTGCATCATCTGCGAGGCGCCGCGACGACCAAGCTAGAAAATTCGGGAATTAGGCTACCAGGAACGGTCCAGGACAGTGAACGTCGACATCCGTACCCATCACACCCTTTGCCATACTGTGTACAGTATTGAGCACGGTACGGGAGTCAGTACAGCACACCGTACTCAGCACGGTACGGGATGCAGTACAGCACACCGTATTGAGCACGGTACGGTAGTCAGTACAGCACACCGTACTGAGCACGGTACGGTAGTCAGTACAGCACAGAGTACGGCATAGCTTACATTACTTGACATTTCGTTCGGTACGGTATAATGCGGGGTGTCAGTACAGCATGGAATACGGCACATATTCGAACATCCGTTTTTGTATGGAGCACGTCCCGTACTGTACCTAGTTGCGCCCAGTGCAGTTCTCCGTACCCTACAGAGCAAAGTATGAGGAACGAACATAGCGCGAAGTACGGTACAGCTTCGATTTTGCGATATTAGTACAAAATATGGCCCGTACCGTACCTATTATGGCCCGTGGTACTTTACGTTACGGAGGGTTGTTTCAGCAGGCCCTACGGAATGGGTGGGTCGATCTCTACTGGGCGTACCTGACGGACGGAGTCGTGCATAGGTCCGATCAGAAGCAGATTGCGCTCCTTCAACGCGAAGCTCTTCGCGTCCTTCGGGTCCGCCACGAAGATCTCGCCCTGGTACTTCTCCAGGGTATTGGCCAGCGTCTGGTGCCAGGTGGTCTTGACGCGTCGTGGCTGCGACGTGAGGTTCTCCCAGTTCTCCTCGAAGAACGCGCGGATCTCGTTCTCAACGTGGAAGTACTTGCGTGGTCCTTCGGCGCAGCGGCGCGCCAGGTCCGGGTCCGGGCGACCGTCGGCGCCCTTCTTGTAGTGGTTCCGGGTCATGTTCGCCACCGCCATAATGCACATGTGCACGAAGGCTGAAACGAGCTCAGATTAGGCGTAAATACCGGTGTTTATGTCACACGTTGCATGTGCAAAATGCTCAATTCTGAAGTCAGCTCAGTTCCTACATCAATGGGCACCTAGACGCTTCTTAGGTCTCCCTTATCCATGGGCGTCCGAAAAGAGTTTTGGCGATGAGGAGGATTAGATGGAAGCGCTAGTCCTAAGGAACGGGCATCCGTCATTTACCAACCAGGGTTTTATAGTACGATACGCCTGGTAGGCATCTTGGATAACATACAGACATTCCCTTCAAACGATTTGGCAGTGTAAACGCCAGGGATGTACGCCTCATCCTGGTCCAGGTTGTCTAAAAACTGAAACTCATCTCTCACCATGGAATTTGCCTAAGCCCTTTATCCTCTTCTTAGTACCGGGAAAATGTGCACTAGCACTGCAACACGTTATGGTTTACCCATTTTCGCGGACGCTAGACCTTAGGCTCTTTGCTTAGGGTCCCATATGAAGGACGATTCAGTCACCGTCGAAAACTTACTCGTCTGCTTCGGGATCCAGCTCTCCTTCTTGTCCGAGGCGCAGTTCTGGCAGTTGAACGTGTAGCAGACCATGAACGGCAGGCCCATGCTAAACCGACGTTGATACCTCTCGCAGAAGGAGTACCAACTTACAAATCCTTGAGGTCTCGCAGACAGCTCTGGTGGAACCACTTCTTGCAGCCCGCACAGTGCAGCTCGAGCATCGTCAGGTCGCGTTCTCCGTCGCTGAAAGTAAGCAGGTAAGCATTGGACCTCACATGTTTTCCTGGTCTTTTCGAGAAATGACAATATTTGGAATGAAGCACGATGTTTTCCAGCTAAGAATCATTATGCGGTTATCTCGGTTCCGGCGTTCCCCGTGACGTCGGAATCGCACTCTATTTTTCTGAAGAAGGGGTGAAGATTGGAGTGGTGGATTTTTACTATTTACAAAGCTAAACTGGGTAAACCACTCTATAGCCGTGCTGTGGTGTGCCGGAAACTCTGCGGTAAAGCTTAGTAGGCGTCTCTTTCCAGGAAATATGGGCCTAGTCGGAACTAAACTTAAACTTTGCTGGACAGTTCAGTCGATTTTACTCGAAGCACCTTAATGAGAGTTTCCTCATTGTTGAACGAAAGACCGCGTAAAAAGAAAGTGTCCTCTGCAAAAGGCTTGCGTGTTCTCATAAGAGTTTGTTGAAGGATCTGGGACGTGATCCGCTTACCCCCCCCCCAGAGAGCCTCTAGGAGTCAGACGGGTACATTCAGCGTTCATTCTCTACTTTCATTTATGGTCACAGATAGCGTACCAGTAGCAGACTTGGGACGGCGTCGGCGTGCTCTCCGAGCTCTCTCGTCGGTTCTGCTTGACGCGCATTGTCTGCTGAAGTTGTGCCTCAGTTGGACACGTAGACCAGGAGATCGACTAAAACTAATTATAAGGATTCGTGTATTTAAAAGCGGAATGTTTCCGCGTATCAAGCAAGTTAGTATGGAGCACTAGCGTGAAGAATGGAGAGAAGCGCTTGCATAATGGCGGCCCAAGCCGACGGAATGCCAAGGCTGAAACTTTCGCTTTGAGTCGCAACCGACGCCTCGGATGTAATGGAGCTTAGCTTCTTCATTGTGTGGTGCAAGTTTGCTAGTACGGAAAACGCAGAAAAGCACAACTGACGAGTCTGAAAGGAAAATATCGCGAAAAAAAGCAAAATAATGCAATGATTTTAACCGTTTTCACATTATTGGCATGGTGCACTTGATCCCCTGCTTTGATTAGTAGCGTATTTCCGCGATCACGATTTGCTTTAATAGACGTAGTAGCCGACAGTCCAAACAAGTTCCATCACGGGATTATTTTTTGTACCCTTCCCCTACCCCGCCCGCCTCTGACCAGATGAGCCGCCGCCAAACCCATGCGCCTCACTGAGAACCTGCAATGCCTAAGTCCGCAGTTGCCCGTCAGTAACTCGGCCCGGAATTTTGTCGTTAAAATGCCAGTCCGTATCCAATGACGGGCTTAAACAATTCCACGTTGAAAAGGTATTCCGCAATCGTATTGCCAAGAGCATGCTTTTGTGCCGCTGTGAAACCGTAACACCAACTGCTGGCGTGCTAATGGAGTCCCCGTAAACATCTCTCGTCCAACCGGCATCCTTTTCTCGGCCGTCTACCTGATTTCAGCAGTCTTTCAGCAGAATGTATGGTGCGTGCTTTGAAAGTTTATTGCTAAAAACGATCAACACGAACAGCTACAACATTTGACGGAACTAGTCGGCAAAATTAAAGAGGCTTATGATCGACATTACACGAAATGCGTCGTCGGCACGACTTGCTCACTCGTGTCTTGCCTTCTTGTTAGGGACGTCGGCGGCGATGCGTCGAATGGCTACCGAGCAAGGATCCTGGCCCGCTCCATTCAAGCGTTCCTTGACCTTCATCCTGATTCTGCCGTCGTATGCGTAGCGCGTAATGTAGTTGTCGGTGATCGACTCCTTGCTCCACGAACCCACCGTAGTGCGTATGCGCTCGGCGTCGTCATGCCCAGTCTGCATCCGGAAATCCACTACGCGTGCAGCGCCTCTGAGCAGCTGAAAGCGATATTGAGGTGGGAAAGTGTTAACACATCAAACATCGAACTGTCACTCGTTCCCCTAAGAGGCACCCCCTGTCGTGAAAACTTTGTAAGAAACGAAACGCTCCAAAAACCGTTTTTGCCGTTTCAGCTCTAGTAGGTGGAGTTCATACTGAAGGAGCGCTTAACGGCTTGTAACCTGTTCGAAATAGTTAGCAGCTTACCTCGATAATTTCGAGGCCGAATGCTCCGGAAAAGCGAACGTCCGAGAAATCGAGTCCCAACGACTCTCCGCCTTGTAGATGCGGGAGTGTGACAAAGTAGTGGACGAGCTCTTTGACGGAATCGTCGACACTGCCAGTCCGCCGGGATTCAAAGCTGGAGACCTTGATGCGCCGCAATTCGCGCGCGGATTCATTGCGAAGGAACGTCCAGCTCAACTGACGAAAGGTGTCGTAGCGGAGCGATAGGCGGAGCGCCTTCATTACAGCAAAGTTGTGCAGGAAATCCTCTATATTGTTGGTCGAGCACCCAGGCCAGGAGAGGTCCACATCTTCGGCGAACTTCAGCGCAGGGACAGCTTCGAAGAGGGCGCCGACACCGTCCGTATCTAGCGCGTCCCCGTCGAACATCAACACAGCGACCGCGTGTGGTCCGATCACACGTTTGAGTTTTCGGCATGCGGCTTCAAGCGATGGCTGGTTGATGTTGATGCCGTGCTGTCGGTACGCGTCGACTTTCGACTGGAGCGCGTATCGGATCTTCTTCGGATGTTCTTCGATCGCCAAGTCGCGGTAGCTGATGTATTTTTCCCCGACGTTAACAAAGTAACTGCGACGGCGTGCGAGCTCCTCGGCAAATTTAGTGGCGACGCGTAGAAGAGGTGCTCCGGCGAGTTTGGCGAGCACCAGCGTTTTGTAGTCGACGAAGTGGAGGACTTGAAGGAGCGACTCGTTCGGCAGCATCGTTCCAGCCTCGAGCTAAACGGCCATTTCATCGAATAATTTTGAAAAGCAAAGTGCTTTGTTTCAGTGACAGAAGGCACCCGACATTTAGTTCGGTACGGGTACAATGCGGGGAGTCAGTACTGTACGAAGTACGGCACAGCCTCGAATATCCCATAATTAGTTCGGAGCACGTTCCGTATCGTACCGTGTTACGCCCAGTACCGTTCTCCGTACTGTACAGAGCAAAGTACGAGGAACGAGCATAGCGCAAAGTACGGTTCAGCTTCTATTTCCCGTCATTTAGTACAAAATATGGCACGTACCGTACCAATTATGACCCGTGCCGGGAGGGTACGGTACGGCGGTCAATACAGCAAAGACCATGGTATAGCTTCGAGTATCCGACAGCTAGTACGGCGTACTGCCCGTCGTACCGTACCGTATTACGTCCAGTCCCGTACCTCGTAACATTATTGGTACGGTACAGAGAACGGTACGGAGTGTCAGTTCAATAGGGCCAACGGAACGAATGTCTCATGCCGATCTCTACGGACGTACCTGACGGACGGAGTCGTGCATGGGTCCGATCAGGAGCAGATTGCGCTCCTTCAACGCGAAGCTCTTCGCGTCCTTCGGGTCCGCCACGAAGATCTCGCCCTGGTACTTCTCCAGGGTATTGGCCAGCGTCTGGTGCCAGGTGGTCTTGACGCGTCGTGGCTGCGACGTAAGGTTCTCCCAGTTCTCCTCGAAGAACGCGCGGATCTCGTTCTCAACGTGGAAGTAC
The DNA here is from genome assembly GCA_020875895.1 of Aphelenchus avenae. Lineage (NCBI taxonomy): Eukaryota > Metazoa > Nematoda > Chromadorea > Rhabditida > Aphelenchidae > Aphelenchus > Aphelenchus avenae. The sequence continues at coordinate 15,506 of JNEY01000604.1, read as the reverse complement.
TTGCGCGGTCCTTCGGCGCAGCGGCGCGCCAGGTCCGGGTCCGGGCGACCGTCGGCGCCCTTCTTGTAGTGGTTCCGCGTCATGTTCGCCACCGCCATGATGCACATGTGCACGAAGGCTGAAACGAAGCTCAGATTAGCGTAAGGTAGACTTGACAGGCCGTTCCGAGCCGTGCTGCGTTCCGTTCCGTTCTCCGTTTTCTACGGGACGGCAGTGGGGTCAGAATATGTCGTGCTCTGTGCCGTGCAAAGACGGAACGGACAGCGGCCACGACGTGTTTAGAACGGCACGAAAAATGGCCGGTTTCCACCGTTCCGTTTTCAGTACCATGCTCCACGGGAAAGTTAGGTCCGCATGGAGGGCGCCAGCACGGAGCGGAGGTCGGCACGAAGAGCGGTACTATTTTCGATTTACTATTTTTGACCCCTCCGTAGGGAGAGGATGCCAGGAGCAAAAACAAGGCGTTATATGGGTCCCCCGTCATAATGCCCACCTTGTCCCACCTCGTTTCAAGAAGCACTCGTCGCCCAAACTTACTCGTCTGCTTCGGGATCCAACTCTCCTTCTTGTCCGAGGCGCAGTTCTGGCAGTTGAACGTGTAGCAGACCATGAAAGGAAGTCCCATGCTAAAGCGGTTGATTACCAACAGCAGCGGAGTACCAACGTACAAATCTTTAAGGTCTCGCAGACAGCTCTGGTGGAACCACTTCTTGCAGCCTGCACAGTGCAGCTCGAGCATCGTCAAATCGCGTTCTCCATCGCTGAAAGCAGGCAGGTAAGCACTAAATCTCACATGTTTTTTCTTGGTTTTTCGAAAATGAAAATCATTGGGATGAAGCACTGTGCTTTCCAGTTAAGAATCGGCCGTATATTCATCACAATTCGACATTCCCCGTGTCGTCGGAATCGACCTCTAAAATTCAGAAGAAGCGGCAAAATTGGATAAAGCTCTCTGCAGCCGTGCTGTGTGCTGGAAATGCTGGAGTAAGTCTAGTCGGCATCTACGTCCACGAAATATCGAGCCTTGCCGGAACTAATTGAACTTTACTGAATTTCAGTCGATTTGGCTCGAAGCAATTTAATGAGACTTTCCGCTTTGTTGAACAAAAGAAGGTGTCAAAAGAAACTGTCCTTTGCAATCGGCTTGCTGTTTATCATAAAAACTTTTGATGGATCTGGGAAACGATCCGCTTCTGTCCCCAGAGAGCCTCGGTGAGCCAGACGGGTGCATTTAACTTTCTTTCTCTACTTCCATTTATTGCCAGAGAAAGCGTACCAGTAGCAGACTTGGGACGGCGTCGGCGTGCTCTCCGAGCTCTCTCGTCGGTTCTGCTTGACGCGCATTGTCGGGTGAAGTTGCGTCTCAGTTGGACACGCGAAGCATGAGATCAACTAAAACGAGTTGTAAGAATTAGTTTACTTCGAGGTGGAGAATTTCCGCGCATTAAGCAAATAAGTATGGAGCACTAGCGTGAAGAGTGGAGAGGAGCGCTGGCATAATGGCGGCCCAAGCCGACGGAAGGCCAAGGTTGAAACTTTCGTTTCGAGTCGCAACCGACGCGTCGGGCGTAATGGAACTTAGCTTTTTCTCCGATGCACAACTCAAGTCTGGGAGTATGGAAAATACAGAAAAGCGTAATTGACGAGTCCCAGAAGAAAGTGCCGGGAAAGAAGAAAGAAAACGCGAAATATAGCCAAACGCCAGCCTTGCTGCTGGCGTTTGTCACACTCTTGGCTGTTCGATTGTTCTCTTATTGTGATTAGTAGCGGTAGTAGCGACTACGACACGCCTTAGTAGACGTAGCAGATGGCCCGAAATATGTGAATCTTAAGCAGAAATTTTGGACCCTCCGCCATGAACGAATGAACAGACGGTAGACCCCTGGCTATGGCTAAGGTAGTGCAACACTCCGCAGTTTACGTTTTCAGAGGCTTTCACGTATCTTCTCAGAGCTCTCAGAGGCTTGCTCAAGACTTCGAAAAGCAGCCACATTGGCATCGTCGTCGTCTGTCATCGGCAGTTAGGTGTGGTCAGCAGCCGGAGCATTTTGCCGCTCATTTGAAGTTTTGTAATGTACTCACTGTCTGTATTGATGTGGACTGTAATTTTTGCGCTGGCACTTGCCCGTCAGTACGTCCACATGGAATTTTATTGTTCTACAACAGGGAAAAACCGACGTAGGGGATTATCGACAACATTTCTTCAATTTCCGGAGACTTCGCTTCGTCGGACGAATTTCGGTCCCGCTCCGAACGGTTATCGAGCGTCCCTCGGTATCCACTACGATGCCGCTTTTCTTGGATGTGTAGCGTGCTATGGTGCCGTTGACGTCGACCGTGTACTCACGTTCGGCGAGTATCAACCCGCTGTTGTCTAAGCTCATTCGGAAAATCAGTTCACGTCCGGAGTCCTTGAGAATCTGAAAGAGAAATTCGGGTCGAAACGTCGTAACGCTCCTCGCGGCACAGTGTCCTTCACTCAATTTGTGACACATACACCTCTAAGCCAGACTCTGTCGGAGGCAAACGGGAAACTTCAAAACGGATAGGTGGGCACCCTTGGATGTTCCAAAGCTTACAAGTCTGAACACCGTAAAGTCTCCTAAGAATATGGGTACTCATCGCGACGTAACAAATAGGAGGAGAGGGCTCATGGCTTCCTCAGTTCGATGCCCAGAATGAAGCCGAGTAGGTTAGAGGGTTAGTGCCACATTCTGGTTATTTTCCATTGGCATTGTACAAAGAAGCAAAGAAATTTAGCAATGTAAATAGTGAAAACTGGCATGGCGACGGCTAGGCCCGTGTACCTTTTCAGAGTTCTAAATTTGGAAATATGGTCCAGTTTCCGAATGTCGAATTTCCGAAGTTCAAAATTCCCGACTTTTTCCTATAACTGGACTTTGGTCCCTGGTCTTGTGGCCTGATGTCTACCTCGATAATGCGGACACAGAATGCTCCGGAAAAGTAGCTCTCCGAGAAGTCGAGTTCCAGTGCTTGTCCGCCAAGCGGACGCGGAAATGTAGCGCAGTAACGGACCAGCCCTTCGACCGAATCATTCATGTCGTTAGGCTTGTTAGCCCGAGGGTCTAAAGACCCGATGAAGTGGATGAGTCGAAGTTCGTGTGCGCATTCCTGGCCAAGGAACGACCAACTGAACTGGCGAAAGACGTCGTTGTCGAAACGAAGCGACTTCATCCCGGCAAAGTTTTTCATAAAGGCATTGGAATTGAATGTCGAGCCATAGGGGCTGAAAAGCGTCATGTGTTCGGCGTATTTCAGCGGAGGGGCAGCTTCGAAGATAACGGCGACGTCGGGCATATCCCACGCGCAATCGTCGAACGTCAGACTGGCGACGGAGTGTGGTCCGATCACGCCGGCGACTTCGCGACACGCGGCCGAAAGCGATGCTGGACGGCCGGGAACGTAGCTGATGCTTCCACCTGCACCTATCGTCACGTCGTCGTACTCAACGTAGGTGTCGCAGAAGGTAACTCGGAAGCTGCNTTGTCTACGGTCATCCGGAAGGTCACTTCACGCCCAGAGTTATTGAGGAGCTGAAAGCGAAATGCGGGTCGGAATCTCTTAACGCTCCAAAGTACACAGCAGGGCTAGGCACTTTTTTTACGCTAGCCGAGACCGAGACCTGAAACCTGCAAATTCCGAGACCCGAGACCAAAACGAGACCCGAGACCGTCCAGCCCTGGTGCACAGCGTCCCGTACCCAATTCGTGCACATTCTCCTCGTAGCGAGGTCCAGTCGGATGGACTAAGGAAACTGGAAAACGGGTACCTGGACAAGCTTCGGGTCCCAAGGCTTACTTACAAAGTTCGTACACCGTCAAGTCTCTATAGAACACGAGAATATGACATAACCCCGGTTGCCCGGATTTTCATTGCTCAAAATGCCCGGATTTTCGAATACCGAACTGTTGTTGTATTTGTGCCTACCCCGATAATACGCAGAGCGAATGCTGCGGAAAAGTAGCTCCCCGAGAAGTCGAGTTCCAATGCCTGTCCTCCAAGCAGATGCGGAAGTGTGGCGCAGCAGCGAACGAGCTCTTCGACGGAATGATTCATGTCGTTAGACCAAATTAAAGGCCTGATGAGTTGGATGAGCCGAAGCTCGAGTGCGCATTCCTGGCCAAGGAACGTCCAACTGAAGTGTCGAAAGATGCCGTAGTCGAAACGTAGGCGGAGCGACTTCATCCCGGCAAAGTTGCTCATAAATGCATTGGAGTTGTACGTCGAGCCATTCGGGCTAAAGAGGGCAACTTGTTCGGCGTACTTCAGTGAAGGGGCGGCTTCGAAGACGACGCCGATACCGGGCATATTCCATGTGTTCTCCGAGAACACCAGCTTCAGGACAGAGTGTGGTCCGATGGCTTCGTCGAGTTCTCGGCAAGCGTCCCCAAGCGATGCCTGATTGCGGCGCTCGTAGCGAATGCTCCTTGTCAGGGTACGAATCGAGACGTCGTCGAACTCGATGTAGGCGGCGTAGAAGTAAACTGCGAAAAGGTGCCGGTGCGCAAGCTCTTCAGCGAATTTTGTGACGAGGCGTAAAAAGCGTTTTCCTGAGAGCTTGGTGAGCACGAGTATTTTGTAGTCGACAAAGTGGAGCACTTGCAGAAGCGACTCATTCGGCAGCATCGTTCCGATGTCAAGCTAAAGCTGAGCAAATGTGCCCACCAAACATTTTACAATGCGCAACGTCTTGCGCCTAACGCGGCGACTTTTACACTACGCCCACAATGGATTGCGGCCGCAATGGCCGCAACGCAGCACTGCCGCAACGCCCCAATCCATTGTGGGCACCCGCCCACAATGAATCCGCCACCGCTTTGCGGCCCCATTGCAGGCAATTGCGGTGGTTGCGGCCATTGCGCCCGCAGTGCATTATGGGCACACTTGGCGGCCGCAACGGTGGCCGCACTTTGCGGAATTATTAAAGTAAGTACATTGGCCGATGACGTTCTAAAGGCTGAAAACACACTAGACACGTTAGCTGAAAAGTTTGTGACGTTATGGCACAACATTAGCACCTCCGGAAAAAAAGTCGGGATTTTTGAAAATAATATATGTTTTCTATGATGGTTTTGCATGACTAACACTATGGCAAAATTACAGGACGATCGGCGATGGTCGAATTTCCTCCACCCAAAGGGTCCCCCCTTTGCTCAACATGCTTTGCGGCGGCCATTACGGCGGGTTTTCATCTTCTGGAATGAAAGCCATTGCAATGCGGCCGCACTTGCGGTGGGGCATTGTTGGCACCATTTTTTGCGGTGGCGCATTGCGGTGAGTGCGGCCGTTGCGGCCGCAATCCATTGTGGGCGCAGTGTTACTTACCAGAACTTTAAAAAAGAAAAGTGTTTGACTGCTTAGATCGCGCAAGAAAAAATGCTATCCAAAAGATAAACCTAGTACGTAAATCTATGTGCCTCAGAATAAAACTCCTGTTCTAAAGGCGTCCGGTTCGGCTTTTTCAACATGTCACTTTTTGCTACAACATTTGTTCGTGTGCTCTGTTTCTCAGGGATATGGCCACATTTTAAAGACAAGTGCAAATTTTTGAAAGCAAGCAAGACTAAGTAGGTAGATGATCACAAAAAAGGTGTAAGTCAAGTAAAGACGTTTCTTGGCGAACAAGGGCTGGCTTAAGAATCTCCCAAATCCTATTGTTTCTATTGCCATAAACCTTACGCTAAAAGTCTAGTCGTCTGGTAAGGAAACAACGACTAGTAAAAACTACTAGGAAACAAGCATGGTCGTACATTTACATTAATATTTTAAAAATTAAATTATTTTAGCTTAAGTAATTTTGCGGAGGAATGCTGCTATCAATGCACGTGAGGCTTCCACAATGCGTCACGCGTCGCAAAATGGTCGGCGACATTACGCCAATGCGTGCGTCAGCGGTGGGTGCGGCTGGACGGCTCATGAGTCTACAAACTTTAGCTTATTTTACCCATTAATCTTCCTTGTAGATAAATTCGGGTCTTACAAAATTTTTTCGTTATTTTCTTTCCTTCAGTCAATCAAAATTTGTGGGAAAAACGCGATAAATAGTGTGGGTGCAAATAGTTTGTGGGGACTGCGCGGCAAGTGTGTGGAGGAAACGTATTTTCGCCCTAAGATGCCCTTAAGAACCACAAAAAATGTCTCAAAAGTGGAAACTGGACTCACAGTATGCAACGACACTATCGGGGTTTTATGAGGGAGCGTCCAGAAAATATATGTAACTGATATAGCACTTTCTGGAACCCCCTCCCTCCTTGTCAGGCGTCAACATTGTCCTGTTCCCCCTAGTCAACTATACAAGAAAGCTGGAAAATTCCTTGCAAGGGCTGGAATCCTGAGAAAGAGGCCCGCCGTTGGACGACACCAACGAAATCTTAGGCTAGAATTTAAGGAAAGTAGTGAACATTTCCTCCGGCGGCGCCTGGCAGTGTCGCGTATTGCCGCGATGATTTCACCTCTTCAAAGGGGGGTACCCTATGAAGGGACCCCTAATGCTTCATGCTACTTTCTCCATAGGATTTCAACGACAGCGACCTGCAAGAAACCATTAGTTTGTTGCGCTTTTTATCGCTTTGACTTTCGGTTCCATTAGCGGTGCAGGTGCGTTGTCCGTTATCAGCATTAGTGTAGTAAAGAGCGTTCACGAGAAGCGGTCGGAGGAAGCGGATTCGGGCTCACCCCGGGAGGGGGTCCAAAATCATCCTAAGGGTCGCGATTTGAACTAAAGCAATCTGCGACAGGCAGCGAGCCAAACAACGTTGATGTCAACAATGACCTGACTCCACCTGCCTTCAACATTTGTCAACATTGGCCGGACCTTCCCTCCCTCATGTCAGGTTGACCTATTTTCTGCACGCTCCCTAAGGACCTTCAACAGCTTGTAAATGTTCCACTTAGTGGCTGTCCCGAAGCCAAAGAGACTCTTGTTACGCCTTTCTCCAACGAGTTGGGTACCGCTTTGTGGGTTAGTACAAACGAGCAGCCTTTGGCCAGCAGCCTCCGAGCAAGCAATGCATGCATGTTTCCTGCGTCGTGCACATGACTGCACGCGTGCCCTCTCTGATTCAGCTGTTTAGCGCGGGCGAATTGCATGCTTCCGTAGGCGCAAAAGCTTAGGGAACGTCCAGAAATTATGTTAGCTAACAAGGGGGAAGGGGGGGGGGTCAAGGGATTGTTAACGTTAACAGCAGGCGGTGAAAAAATGCCCGCCGCAGGCGCCGACAAGCGAAATTTTTGCTTGGTATGAGCAATTTTAATCCTAAAATTTCGTTGGTATCGCCTGCGGCGGGCCATTTTATGACCTTTCCCTGCTTCCGATTTTCGTTCACCCATGCTGGCAAACGCAATCCACTGAAAGTCCGGAATTCACACTAGGTAAAATAACCTAAAAAATTTTTGTTAGCTAACAAGGGGGAGGGGGGGGGGTCAAGCGGCTGTTAACAACTGTTAACGAGGGGGAGGGGGGGGGGTCAAAAAGTGCTTTGTTAGCTAACATAATTTCTGGACGTTCCCTTAATACGCATGCTTGAATGCATCTGATAAGATTTGTTTAAGTCTGTCGTAGTTAATAACCCGAGAAACACTCTGTGCTATAGGGGAGCATCATTCCAGTTCGATAATTTTTGCCGGTCAACCCAGACGCTTTAGGTTACCGTGAACGGCTTTATTCCGGTGTACGATATACCCAACGAAAAGTAAGCACATCTTAACAAAACGACAAAAACGGGCTCGCAACTTGAAGTTGCCTGGCCCAGAAACGCACATCCGAATGAAGTCATCTGCAGCACAGAGCAAGAAAACACAAAGAATAGTGCCTGAGAGAGCTAGGAGTTCTGAGAGCTCCAGCGAATTATGTGGGCACATGGGCCGGATCATGTAGCCGGAGCACGAAATCGGAGCTCGTACGCGACCCCCGAAAATAGTCTTTGTCCCTGACCGTTCCACTACGAATCCCATCCCCCCGCACCGCGGCGTTTGAGGGCCGCACCGTGCCTTTCCGAAAATGCACTGCCCGTTTGCTAACAAATTTACCCGTTACCGCCGTTTTCCTTTTACGGAACGGCAAGGGGGTAAAATGGGATGTATCGCTACTCCATACTAGTATCGCGGTACGTACTAGTAATAGTAATACTAGTAGGTACGTACTAGTACTAGTAGTACTACTAGTACTAGTACGTAAGTACGTACTAGTTCGACGCGATCCAAATCTTGATGCAGTTCCGTGCCGTTTCAGTGTAGAACGGCACCGAAAACGGCCGTTTTGCGAAGGTCCGTGTTCCATGCTGTACTATACGGAACGGAAAACGGTGCAAGCGAAGGGGGTCAGTACGGACGATGGATATGGTACGGAGGGGGCGCGGGGTTGCCAAAGTCTAGTCATACTTCGCCATGCTAGGCCGATGCCCCACCTGCCTCGTCACGAAGACAGTAATACCCTGAAAGCCCTTTAAGAGCGGATGAGCGGGTAAGTTGGGTGGCGTCACCGCTCTGTCTCATAGCCTCATATGTAATCTAATTTATTAACCATCCGTCTGACGAACAAGAGTCCAGTACACAGTTTGGCCCTCAACATCGGAGGAAATCACGAAGAATCCCATCTCTGAGAGCGCGTCGAGTGCCCATACCGGCGAATAGTGGTCCTCGCCTTTGCGAATCTCGCTGTACTTCGCGTTCATCATGTCGAGGATCTCGTTCTTGGCGCTGATGTTGACGCCTCCGTTCGGACCCATGAAGCCCATGACGAGAACGTGTTCCAGGCGTGGCGTCATAGAGGTCATCTGAACGCTTTTAGGAGATGAATTTTCTCGCTGTATTGCGTCGGACTGCAGAGAAATTTTAAGTTGCACTTAGGCGTGCACTTTGCCGTAGACTTGGCGGATGACCTTCGTACCGTTTTCGTTTGGTACTGACCCCTCCCTACCATCTTCCATTCCGTACTGAGCAAAAAGTGCCGTATGTTAACAGTAACGGTACTGCACGGCATGTAAGTAGCATTTTTGGGGGGTATCGTGCCGTTTCCGTACCGTTACAAAAACGGAGAACGAACGGAAAAAGGTACCGTACGGGCCGTCAAGTCCACGTTGCTATACAATAGGTTGTATACTTGCCATGTCGTATTCTACTCTGTGTCACAGCCTTAGGAAGCTGTTCGGTAAGGTTATCAAGGAACGCCAAAAGAAAGAATTCTCTGGAGATCGGCACTCAGTAGCCGTACCATTTTCCGTTCCGTACTGACCCGTCCCGTACCATATTATGGCCCGTACCGTCCCAGTCCTACCTCTATGAAGGACGGTACTGGCCGCAAAACGGCACGGTACAGGCCATACTATCGCTAGGTAAATACCGAGGAGCTGTAGCCGTACGGTACTCTGTACTGGGAGGACCCAAGTGAAGTACCATACTCCATATTAGATTGACCCCGGTGTACCGTAATCTGTACCATAACAGCACATGAACAGAGCACAGTACGGCTGCGGACCTTTAAAATGGTCATTTTTCCCACGAACAAGCAGAAAATAGTGAGACTGAGTCGACGTTTGCATATGATTCGGCCTGAGTTTGCTAAATCCACAAGACGAACAACGAATGTCGGTACTCGACGGACTTACCGTGTCATTCTTTGCTGATATGACGCACGTCATGGACACGAATAGTACTAAGCAGCGAATAGCAATGTGGCGCATCCTAAGCATATCTTTCGAACCGCTTTGATGATTCAGTTTTCGTCGGTTTGCTCCCAGCCGGGCTTCATAAAGGTTGCAGGAAAGGTGTTTGTTTCGTAAAACGGAATAGCCATTTGGGAGTGGTGTGAGTGCCGTTTTCGCGGCGCAAGTAAACAAGAAGCGAGATGATGCGCCCAGCGGCAGGCGCATGAATTATTCGGGAACGCCGGAAATATATTTGTTTGCCTGCGGCGATACGCCCATAGTAGTCTCAGTGGATCAGCGGAAATAATGGGGACAATAGGCAAAGAACCATTACGGGATCAAAATGAGCGGAACGGCAGGGTCTTGAGATAAGTGTACCCAAGTTTGTTCTGAAGCATGGTCGATGGACTACTGGAGGTGATCAATCTGCCAAGGCTACACTCTTTGTGTTCCGGTTTTCCGATTTTAGGCAATTTTTCCTCTCAGTTTTCAGATCGAGAGAAACTGATTCTGCGGCATTCTGATCTAGTTTTTTCTGTCCTCTGTCAAGTAGGTATTCCGTACTTCTGGGACGTGTCTCTTTCTTACATACGCTCAGTCGTTGGTGCAGCCGACGGCATGAATCAGCCTCCGACACGTACACATGTGCACGTCTTTCGTTCTCGTAACGCGTTTTCGTTATTTATCTCTCTTTTGTTACTATTTCCAGCATGCAGTTAACGCTACTAAGACGAATCTGTTGCGCTTTCCGTATTATTTTTATAGGCGAAATGGAAAAATGCCAAAGGAGAACGTACGGAATGGCTCGGTTTCGGCATATCGTCGGGTAAGCACGTTCGCCGACGCTCTAGCGGAAACATGAACTTAGAGCACCGGTATTTTAGCTCCCGATGTTTTGTGCCTCTGTGTTTTTTGGGAGTCATGGCATTTTTGGCTCTCATTTTTGGGCCCCGGTTTTATAGGATTAAAAAGTCAAAAAGGTGAAAAATGGGAACAAACTAATACCAGATTTTTTCTTTCAGTTTAGTCATGTTACCCGGACTCTGTCCACACTTAGGCTTAGGCCTCTGTTTATTGTTTACGTTGAAGATTGGCAACGACGATGCGGTTTTATACCGGGTCACAAAATACCGCGACTTAAAGCAAGCGGAAGCGAATGCATTTTCGTTATCTTCCATTTTAGTTTTATTTATTTTATATTCATGTTATATATTTAGATATTAGATATTATAGTATTTTTATATTTTATTTTCCATTTTTATTTTTCCATCCTTATTTTCATTTCAGTCGATCGTGGCGCTGGCTCAAGGCGGAATGGACCACCTCGTGTACGGCCGAGTTCTGGTGCATGGTGGTCAAGCGGCTCGCGATCTTTACTATCTTCTTCACCATCTTTTGCATCATACTCTTCGCCATTATGGTGCTGTGGTCCGAAATCTTCATGGCGGGGATTCGTCATTATTTGATCGAAGGCCGAGCGACGTGCGCAAACCAAGACGCATCCGCGAAGGACGCTTGGATATGGGTTCAAGCGTACGATGATGACCCGGTGAAGCCACATTACTTCAGGCAAGTTCCTAGAATTTCGCAGATGAATGGAGCGTGATGGCATCATCCGAAAATGCGTCTTCATTTTACTCCATTTTCTCTTGAAGACTTTTAAAGAAAGCTAATTATGGAGACGGCTAGTGAAGCAGAAGTTTTGAAAGACGAGCAAGTGTAGCCAGGAACTCGAGGACTAATGGATACCCCTTTCAGCGACAACTACACAACAAGCGGGCAAGACTTCGAGATAAAAGGCTACGCGAGCGACTGGATCAGCAAGAACCCTGAAATATACGTCAACTTCACGTACTACTGTGGAAGCGCCAAGCCGAAGCGCATGAAAGTCTGCACGAAGCCAACTCAGCAAGTCCAGAACGCATCCATCCCTCCATTCAATTTTTGGGTGATCGACCTGGGCGAAGTCGCGCTGGAGGAAAGGCCAGATGATAAAAGTTGCCACCGCTAACCTAACTCTAACTCTAAGGACGCAACCTGCGCTAACCAGCTTCATCATGAACTCTCGTCATCGAGTAAAATGCGATCAGGGTTGGGCGAATTTTTTTGGGGCTCCGGGACCGGACCCAAACCCCCGGATTCCGGTAGCAGAACCGGAACCAGAAAATAAGTTATGGTAGCAGCGGAGGTGGACTTCGTCCAGCATAACCCGAACGTCCATCGAGGAGAGATGGGTCAAGGAGGATGTAACGTTAAATTATACACTACATAAAATGGCCCGCCGCTAGGCGCCGACCGACGAAATTTTCACTATATGTGAAATTTCGACTAAAATTTCTTTGGTATCGCCTGCGGCGGGCCAGGTTGGCCTCAGCCTGAAAGTTGAAATGCGCCGGGACTGGGGCGATGACCGGGACCGGAGTAGTGTACAATCATCGTTATTGAACTTCGATCGATAATTAGGGGTAAAGGTGGATCCTAAGCCTTAAGGACAAAGTGTCCTTTTCAAACTTTAGTTTAATTTAATGCGTTTAAGTTCCACTAACTCATTTGACCTTGCGCACAACACATACCGAGAGAGTCGCGCGCAGCGGCCTGTCGCGCACGCCTCCCTCATTCAGCGCTCAGTTAGAGAAATATGAGAGAGTGAGTGACCTTTTGCCCGTGCCCTGCGAACGTTGCCCATTCCCGCGCGTAATTTGCTTAGTGACCGATACGACGGGAAGACCTCCCTCTGCCCTCTGTGTGACTCTTCCGCGCGCTATGGTTCTCCTTGAGCGTGGGTCAGAGGTCACTCGTGGGCGCTTGGACGACCCATTGATTGGCAGTCCACTCATTTGTGGCTAGCATTCTTTGCATTGCGTCCTCGCTCTTTAGCCATGATTTCTTTATCCTGCCGGTGGAATTTAGCTTACTGCCGGTGCAAAATAGCCTAGTCTTTTTGTATTGTCCGGTGGTCTATTTTTAGGTGTACGTTGGAATTTCGCCAACTACGATCCGGTTTATTTTGATGCTACAAATCCCAAATTTCCCGGTGACTGTCTAGTCAATTTAGGCCTACAAATAGAGTCTTGTTTATCAAATCTACCGCAAATTTTCAACACCTTGCACAATTTACTCTATTCTTAATCATGACCGCGCTTCTAGACGTACCGATCGTATTTTATTGTTGCCATTTTCATGTAGTACATCATTCTTTTAGCGACTACGCCAACACACCAACCACTTCGACGACTCCTACCACTCCAACGAGGACTACTACTCCGACTACACCTACGACGCCTACTACTCCTACGACTCCAAGCCGATAAAGAGTAAGTTGACCAATTAAGATTGCACATGAGTAGATTTCCGTAACCTGAAATTTATTTTGCCAAACCTGAATCAACTTATCGAAATTTGAAACCTGTGCCGGAAAACTGCCCTCTAATAATGTTTGGACCTGAATGATTTTGTACACCTAACACCTGAATTGGCATTACAAATCCAAACCTTTAGCACGAACTGAGCTTATCAAAACCTGAACCCTGAACCAGAAATCCCGGAAAACTGAACTTTGCTGAAGAATTCTATCTCCGAGATAAAAATGCACGCTGCAGAGATATTTTTTTGTGCCGCTATAGCCTGTCGTACTTTAGAAAATGGCAGCTGTGGTCGCCACCGCCTTCGACCTCCTCTTCGCCGGTGCGCGCGCCGAGAAGAAGCGCATGGACGAGGAGCGCCTGGAGCCGCAGCAGATGGAGCAGGAGCGGAACTCCGACGGGGAGATGGTAAGTTTTCTTGATTTCCTAGAGGGATAGCTAGAGAGATAAAGCATTCAGACAAAAAGGTGCCCAGATGCTTGATTAATACCTTATTTTAGGACACCTCCGACGAGTCCCTGCGCAGCAAGCCTGCCACGCCGGCCTTCTACGACTCGGACGACGAGTTCTGGAACGGCGCGCCGCAGCTGCAGCAAGCGCCGAAGCCTACTTCCAAGGTGAGATTTCCAAGATTTTAGAGAAGTTTCGCAAAGCTTTGCACAAATTTTTTACTATTCTGCAAACTTTTGCCAAATTTAGCGAAACTAAACAAAACTTTGCTAAACAGCTGAAATACAGGATTTTGATACCAAAAATCTTTAATTATCATTTTCGATGAGCTGACCTAGCAATGCATTTGTAACTGGATCTATTAGCCTGCCTCGATCCTTACCACTTGATTTAGACGCGCGATCTTGAGGACTACCTCGACCGCGTCCGTCAGCGACAGGAGGCGAACGAGGAGCGGCAGCAGCCGACAACGAAGCGCCGCCCACGCACCAAGGCCGTGGCGTTGGAGGACCTGAATGCGACAAAAGCTGCAAACGCCGCCAGCAGCAGCAGCGCAGCGGCTTCGCCACCCGCAAAGCGCAAGAGGACGGGTATGTTTACCACTTTGCTTTTTTGCGTGATTACCAAAGAAAAAATGTTGCAAAGAAATCGAAAACTAAACAAAAGCGTGCAAAAACCTTTCGAGTTTTTCAAAATACAGTCAGGCAACTTTTCCGAATGCTTGGACCGTTTAGTTTCTGAGTGGGGCTCCGACAGCTTACTCCTTTAGTCTGCTGACGGCACCGGAGGACTTTCTCCTTTAGACTGTCCTGTGAAGGTGATGGCGAGATAGCCCTACTCTGGACTTAGATGATCTGAGATTTTTTGGAAAAAAGTTCTTTCGAATTTGCAAGGTTTTGCAAAACATGAAAAGTCTTTGTGCTAATGGTTTCCAGAAACTATTCTAAAACGGGTGCAAATTTTTGCGAAAATTAGGCAAGTTATTCCAAAATTTTATCAAACAGTTTTCCGTTGACTTGGACCGTTTGCGTTTTGAGCAAGGCTCCGACAGCTTACTCCTTTAGTCTGCTGACGGCACCGGAGGACTTTCTCCTTTAGACTGTCCTGTGATGGTGATGGCGAGATAGCCTTGCTTAGAATTCGAGCGATCTGGGTTTTCCGGGAAATAGTTCCAAATTGGGTGCAAGTTTTGCGAAAACGAGTCAAACTAACCCAAATTTTCATCAAACAGTTTTCCGTTGACTTGGACCGTTTGCATTTTGAGCAAGGCTCCGACAGCTTACTCCTTTAGTCTGCTGAGGCACCGGAGGACTTTCTCCTTTAGACTGTCCTGAGATGGTGATGGCGAGATAGCCTTGCTTAGAATTTGAGCGATCTGAGTTTTCCGGGAAATTGTTCCAAATTGGGTGCAAGTTTTGGGAAAACGAGTCAAAGTATTTCAAACTTTCATCAAACTATTTTTCGATTGCTTAGCTTTTATCGGAATTCCTGAATATTACTTAGTCGTATGACATGCAAGTTTTAGACGTCCCTAGCTACAACCAGTCGGCGCTGGAGAAAGCCAACGCCAAAGCGGCGAGGGCTCGATTTCTGGCTGAGGCCACGCGCTATGCGAAGGAAAACCGCATGCGCAAGGGCGACTACGAAGTGAAGGCCGTCGAGGGCATGACATTCTGCCGGCGGCGGGGATGCAAGTACTGCCGCGACTTCAAGCGGCGGATGCCGCTCTGGCTTATCAGCTACGTCGGCTACGGCGACGACACCACCTGGGAGCACTGGGAAAATTTGGTAAACATTTTGTTATTTTACAGCGACTAAACAAGTTCTAAGCCCTTTCCCTGCTCGTCTTACGCATTGACTTTAGGATTGCCCGGAGCTCGTCACCGCCGCCTTCTACATCCGGGCCAACGTCGACCCGCGCAACGAGCGGGCCTGCAGACTCTACTGGAGCTTTGGGATAGTCGATTGCGGCGACGGCGAAGTGGACCTCGAGCCGCTTGAGGAGGAACCTGAACCGGTAGGTCTTCTA
>JNEY01000603.1:60198-84067 GCA_020875895.1 Aphelenchus avenae | reverse complement strand
GAAAAAAACGGGCGGTATTACACATGATTTACGCGTCGAGGGACGATGGACTTGATTGTTACTGCGTCGAAAATTCTCTTCGCCGGTCATGTGCAATGCAACGCCAAAAAGACGCAGTTACTTTCTGAGCCGTCGAGTGGTTTGAAAATGAATGCGTTAACTTCAAACCATGGTGGTGGTTTGAACTTCAGATGGTGGTATGCAACCAGCATCCAAGCTTCGCGCATCGTAGCATTCCACCGCTAAAGCTGAACGCTGAGACATTATGTATGCACAAAATCAAATGTCAAAACTGGTCACTTGCTTAGGAACGCATGCGAAACGCTCACGCTCACGAAAACAAGTGACTGTTTAAAACCGATTTGGCAGAATACCTCCTGCTTACCCGCTATGCTCACACTTGCATAGCGCTTGCTATCGCATGTGAGCAGGGCCCCTCCATCTCTCTCTGACCCCCGGAGGACCCGACACGTAAAATGGACGTTATTTTCACAATCTCCATGATTAAAAACAGCCGTTGGGCTTGACGTGATACACGGCTTCTCCTTCTTAACCACTATGCTCATGCTTGCATAGCGATCGCTATCGCACGTCAGCAGAAGCACATATTTCGGAACTTGAGCTGTCATAACTATTTTCTAGCCAACCAAATGGCCTCATATTTTCCAGTCTCGCGTAACTTCAGCAGGACTATCGAATGATACCAAGCATAAGTGTGTAGCGTAAGCTTCGTCGTTACGTACATAGCGACAGCGCTTTAGGTAATAAGGATAAGTCCAGTCGTTTTTGCTTACATTCACAAACTTTCATCGCCCCGGCAGCATTCGTTCGGCCGTGAGTGGCAGCAATCAAGCGCACGCCTGATTCATGCGTCGCTACACGATAACATTTAAGAATCGAGCGCAATTTGGCGTTTCATTTGCTTGATATTCGCTGCTTATTTGCCGCGTTGTACGATGGAGAAGTGGAAGTTCTTTCCGTTAGCGAGGAAAGACGGAACTCTGGTGGATGCCGAGAAGGTATTAAAGGTAAGAGTCAGGGGGCAGTGGGTGCCAAGCATGCCCGTGAAGCTGAATGAGGCGTTTGAAGATAAAGGGCCATTCTACTTCCGGTATCGGCGGATTCGACGGGATCACATAAATTGTAGTCTCGGGAAATCAATGGTAGGGATCGGCAGACGTAGGATAATTATGCGCCATAATGAAACCCGTTGCCATAAAATTCACTAAGGTTTTTTTTGGAAAGGCGACCTTTAAAGAGGGGATGGCTCCATTACAGTCCACATCAGGAGCCGCGCCCCTGCTAGTTGGAAGCCTTAGATTCCTTATATCGTTACGTAACAGCCGGGTCTTAATGCAGGACATGTGCTAAGCCAAGCCTAAATAAAGCTTAAGGCCTATTGCAGTCCCAAAGAATTTAACAGCTTGGCCGCGACCTTGCAGCTACCACGTTCCATGAATGTTTTTAGGGCCGTATCGTTGGCCTCTACTTTTCCGCACATTGGTGTCCTCCATGCCGCCGGTTCACGCCCCAACTAAACGA
The DNA here is from genome assembly GCA_020875895.1 of Aphelenchus avenae. Lineage (NCBI taxonomy): Eukaryota > Metazoa > Nematoda > Chromadorea > Rhabditida > Aphelenchidae > Aphelenchus > Aphelenchus avenae. Next base: position 82,525 of record JNEY01000603.1, on the reverse strand, counting down.
CTTTTACAAGAAGCTGAAGGAAGCGGGCGAGAAGTTTGAGGTAAGCTTTCGCTTCATTTCAGTCCACGAACATTTGGGCGATTACTGAATGTAAGTGATCCTTTAGGTCGTCTTCATCTCGGCTGACGAATCCGAGAAAGAGATGATGAGCTACATGAAGGAGTCGCACGGCGACTGGTACCATTTGCCGTTCTACGCGAAGAAACCACTTGAGTAAGTCGATACTAACGTTTGCACAGAGTTGTGTGTGATTGCAATTTTAGAGTGGAAACGAAGTTTTGTGGTCGTACGAAGACTACGACGAAATGGTTCGCTGTTCGAGAGTAAGTTTTAGGGCTTCGGGAAGTTCGGGTTCGGTATCGGACTTCCGCTTTTTGGGTTTGGAGTTTGGGTTCTATCAAAAAGTCCGGACCTACCAAACTTTTTCGTTCTTTGTCCCGGACGCGCCGCAGGCGATTCCAACCAAATTTTAGACAGACATTTGGCCTTATTAAGTTCAGTGGCCGAAAAAGACCTTGACTTCAGTCTGGATCCCTAGTTCTCCAGGTTTTTTTCGGTCATATTTCGAGCACCCATTAAGCGCCTCGACCAGGAGTGCCGCTGCCACCGGTCCTCTCAGATTTTATCGGGTTTTCGTTAGAACTTAGGATTCAAAAGGGTTTTCATTTCAGAATTCGGATTAAAAAGGTCGAATTTAGGATAAATTAGCGACTTCAGAATTAGGAACAAAACCTAGATCATTGCAAGATACATAGGCCTCGAGATCTTTCCGTCCACGGGGAACTGGCGTGCAATCCTAGTACATAATCCTCGATTGTTACAGGCTTCTCGAACAAGACTACGAAGTGGAGGGCTACCCCACTCTCGTGGTGCTCGACGAGCTTCGAAGACCGCTGACGCTCGACGGCCGCGACGATGTCGACCAGATGCCTGCGCTCGATGCGCTGGCTCTATGGCGAGCCAACGGCGCCAAGGGCAAGTCGAAGCAGGAGAAGATCTTAGGCGCAGAAGACACCATCGGACGTCAAGTGTTGTTCGAGGAAAATGCGGTGGACGCACCACAGTCGAACACCGTCACAGTCGACGAGAAACCACCTGAGTTCGTGACGACGATTGAGATCGTAGCAGTCGAGGAACCTGTTGAGGCGGTTGAGGGAAAGCCGACGGAGCTTCCACAGGACGCGAAAATCGAATGAGAAAGTCTTCTAAAATTTACATTATTCATGAAATGTGAATTGCATACTTAGTTACAGGCCTGCGCCTACAGTGTCAACAAATATGGTTCGCGTATAGCTCTCTCGTCCCGCCGCTTGTGAAAGACTAATCTAATCAGTCCCAGCTAGCGGCGATGGTCCTAAGCATGCGTCTAATAGTTACGGCTGACTCACGAGAAACTGGAAACACATTACGGAACACACAACACTGGAAACACGCAAATGTGGGCTAGACCACATATGCGCGCAAAAGTTCGGTTTATTTGTTCGTACTAGGCAAACGGGGTTTGCAACAAAAACATGTACATTTACAGGCGTAGCTTGTGAGTGTAAGGGCCTGTAGAAACCTTAGACTAGGCTTCGACACTGGATCGCGTACCTTTTTTCCGTCCCGGTTGAAACCTGTCGTGTGGTTTCTTACTAAAAATGACGCGCGTTTCGACGAAAACGGCAAGGCTTCAACAACGAAAAAGCGGATTTTAAAGCCGCGTCTTCATCCGCTTCAGGGCAGTATGCAAGATTTCAGGATAGAGGGAAGCCAGGAACGCTGGGTCTACCCTTAAAATAGGTGAAAAGGGGGTCAAAACGGCCTCAGATCACTCAAATAACGTTAAAAATGGCATGTTTGGGCTTTATTAAGTTATACAGGCCTTTTTACTTTAAAAATTTACTAACTTCCTATAAATGTTTCTTCCCCAAAAAGCCCCCTTATCTCATCGGAGCCGTTCCCTGCAAGGGCAGGCCAAGGGACGGCACGGCAGTAGGGGAGGGAACAGCGTCGATGCCTACATTATACGTCATGGAGTACAACGAATCGCCCGATGATGGACTTGCTGGCTTTGCACAGCTTTGAGAGCGTCATTTGGTTGTCGACTGCGAGTTCAGGCACATTCGAGCTGCAACAATCGCATATGTCGATTGCCTTGGCGGAGTTGTGTGAGACTTCGATGTAATATGGGAGAACGGGATGCATGTAGGAGACGCTTGGGGCTCTCGTGGAGGTACTCCTCGGGCCGAAATAGCAGCGGTACGCGACGGCGATCAAGAGCCAGCACAAAGCGATTACTCTGAAAAACGCAAATCGTTTGCGTGCGTATTGCACTTGAGAGCCTCCAGTGAAGTTGCGCCTGACAAAAAGCTTCTGGCAAACCTCAAAGCTGAAAACCGAAATAATGATTCCCGGAAGTTAAAGTGTCCGAGCCCTTTCATTAAGACAACTCTGAAGCAAGGCAAGGTCAAAAGTAGTGTCCGGCACGACCCTCTCCCCTCTCCCCTCCCCGACCCGACAGCCGAGCTGACCTTCAGGTCCATAGCCGACCCGACCTTACTTAGCGAAAAAAAACCGCTGGCGTTTTTTGGCCAAAATTTTCTCTCATTACGGGAGGAAAAGTTGGGGTCGCGGTCGGCTACCGAACTACCCCCCCCCCCCACCACGCGGAAATCCTGCTAAGAAAGAAAGCAGAAATTCTTCGGGGATTATAATTGTTTTTTGGACCACGAATTCTCTCGTTCATGTCGTTTCTTCTTGTTCTTCTTGTTTTGGATTACAGTCGATGTGATCCGACCGTAATTTTCTGTTGCAATTTTCCTGCATTGCACCCTAAATTTGGCTAAGTGCGACTCATGCAACCGTTTACTATAGTTAGTTGTGGGTAAACGATCCCAGGCTCGCCGCCTTTGCGACAAGCAGGCGACCTCGCAATGCGAGTCTCACTACTCTTTTCGTGGGCCAACTACGTAGTAAGGTCATGTTTACTTCAATGTGCACACCGTTCCCAGACTACCTGTTTACCACACTCCTCTCTTCAACCGTGCATTACGCGCAAGCGCAATGCTTTTTTGAAGCCACTGAAACGTGCAACAAGTCAGTCTTTTTACGGGTTTTGGCGTATTTCTCCTTGCCTTCTGGCGGCCTCCATTTGTTAGCGGGGGTGGGTGGGGGAGTACCCCCACCCATCGGAGGCCGCCGATAGAATAGGGGAGGACGCTTGGGTGAAGAAAATTTTTAGAAACTTACTAAATTTTTAAGGCGAAAAGGCTCTATATTACTTAACTATCGGCTGGGCTGCGCTTCGCGCAGCCGGCGCCGCTATCTGGGGTTCACTTGTAACAAGCAGACAACGTATGAGAACAGAACAGACTTTTTTAACAGAGATTGCATTCTAGTTCCTGATACCCCCTTTACCAAAAAAATAAACACTTGTTTGGAAAGCCCCCCCCCCCTTGGGACGCAAATCAGAAGAAGTTTTGCCTTTTTTGTCCGCCTGGGAACAATGCTATAGCCAGCCCGCTATGGCATTTAAGCATAGGACACCCCCTAGCCCCTTCCAAAATACCCCTTTACAAAACTGAACGCTATTTTTGGATCTCCATGTGCGAAAACCCTCTGGGACCGCAAATCTGATCACGTTTTGCCTTTTTGTCCGCCTGGGAACAATGCTATAGCGGGCCCGCTATGGCATGTAAGCAGGAGCCAGAAGTTGAAACTTTGATCGCTCATAACTTTTTTTCTTTTCATAACCTGAAATTTTCCACTTTTACGTAACTTTAGAAGCCCTATCGAATGATACCAAACTCGGGCCGATACCGAAAACTTTTTGTCCACGGACAAACACCAGCGCTTTAGTGTATAAGGATATAGCTTTAAAATGCCCTTTTAACGTTATTTCTAGTGATTTGAAGCCATTTTGACGCCTTTTTGACCAATCTTAGTGGTCCACCCCGTATCCTGACATCCTGAACATGACCAGGAAATCATAGCATGCTCTAATCGCAATAGGAACTTGGTATTCATTTTTGAGTCGTTTTAGAATCTGATCCGTCCAGAGGCCGAGGGTCACGCAGGCTTGCAATAGACTTACCCCAACATGCCAAAGAACCACAGCGGTGTCGGCGCATGTGCTTGGACGAGGAAGGAGACGGGAGGACCATTCGTATGATTCGTGGCTTCTACCGACGTAGTCTGCGCAACGCCGACAGGGCTGATGGCGGTCATTTGAGAATTCTTGACGAGAGCAAAATGACAGAGATCCCCTGCCAGAGAGTGTTCTTAAATAGTCCGCATAATGATTGATGCAAGTGCGACGGCGACAAAGTCGGAAAAGGAGCAGCAGGACCCTCCTGGCTGTTTACTGGGTGTCCTGCACTTTTGCATTCGATGCAAAGGGTCCGAAAACCGTCGACGGTCCCATTTGTTTCGCTGTGGATTAAGCCTGTCAGGTTTCCGTTGTGCCGGCTTTTAGCGGTGCTTGTAGTTTTTGCCTACCGTATTGGTTCTAATAGAAGGCGAGTTCTAATAGAAGACGACCCCTAATAGAAGACGAGGGCCAAAAATTTCAAAGTTGACTTGTCACAGAGACATGTTTAGAATACGTTTTAGACCATAACTATTCATCCTAGACGAGAACTTTTTGCCACCAAAATTTCGAAAAATTTTGCTAGATCCATAGGGGGACCCTTTACGACTTTTAGGAAACTCTCGAAAATTTTACCATTGAAAATTAGAAGACGATCGTCTACTATTAGAACCAATACGGTAGTTCCGGATGGCCGCTTACACGATCACACCTGGTTCGATTATGTCCAGGATGCGCGGCTTTGAGAGTTTCTCTCAAGAACATTATCAGAATAAAGAGGGATTCGTAAAGGACCCCCATACGCAAGTGGTACCGGCTTGGCTGCGACTGGGTCTGGGTAACCATGCAATGAGGCGAAATTAGCAATGCACGTCTCACGAATAGCGGTTCTTGTTCCCAAATGCGGATTGCACAGATGTGCGTAACACTGAGAGATCTCGCGTGCTCGTCGTGACGTCACAAAATTATTTTTGCTGTCCGATCGTGTTTGGTGTCATTCGATACCCCTTGAAAATCTACAAGCCAAAACATCAATGATACTCTGACGTTTAAGCCATGTCAAAAAGACTTCAACTGCTGTATTTCTGGTCGCGCGATCTCAGGCAATAAAGCATGGACGCAGTGGGATCAATAAACACACCATTTATTTATCGCTTTATAACTCTTTTATTACTCTCGGCATATCTGTGGCACCAGCGCAAACACGGAATGGCACTCGGTGAGTAGGCGCAGCCAAATACAAAACAAGACAAATACACGTTCAAGCGGAAATACTTGGCTTGAAAGGCATACAATAAGGCGTTAATGAAACCGAAGGGACCGCCAGTTATGTGTGTGGCGAGAAACGGCGGTCAAAATACAGGAAAGACACTTGATGACTGGCCGGTAAATACATGCTGGAAGGACGGTGAATACACTGAAAAGACAAATAAATACATGGCACTGATAGCATCGAGTATTAGCCGCCACATCCTCCGCCACCGCAGCCACCTCCGCCACAGCCACCTCCGCCGCAGCCACCTCCGCCACATCCGCCACCGCCACATCCGCCTCCTCCACAGCCACCTCCGCCACATCCGCCTCCGTGGCCACCGCAACCGCCACATCCGCCACCGTGGCCGCCGCATCCGCCACCGCAGGCGCCACCTGCACAGCATGCACCGCCTCCAGCGTCGCCGCCTCCGCCTGCGTCTCCGCCCGCGCAGCACGCACCGCCTCCGGCGCCGCACGCTCCGGCATGATGACCGCCGGCGTCCACGCCGCCATCGCAGCCAGCCCCCGTTCCGGCGTCATGATGGTGGTCGGCCGCGAACATGAACTAAAACGATGGGTGTTACTATTCTTTACAAAGTTATGAAGGCGTTCAACTATTTTTTTGGGGGGATGCCGAGCCAGGTTCCGTTCCGTCCCGTCTTCCGTCATGCACGGCATAGAAAATGCATGGCAAAGAGGCAAAACGGACCATGTCCCTCTCCGTACTAGCACGGAAGGAAAAACGGCACGTCTCGAAAGTTCCCGCCGTCATGCGCCATTTAGCGGAGAACGGCACGAGAAACGGCCTTTTTCAGCCCTGACGTTTTCCGTGGCACGTCACAAGGAACGGTAAATGGCACGGAGGCGTCAGCATCAAATGGAGGTCGACCCTACCGATCGGCAATCGGGCTGCCTTACCGTACTGACCCCCCTGGCTCCAACACGTTCACGCCCACAACACACACACACAGACTAGATAAAAGCCCGCCGCTAAGCGCCGACCGATGAATTTTTCAGTATATTAGTCAAATTTTCCATTTAATTTTCGTGGGTATCGCCTGCGGTGCGCTAGATTTTGCATTTGCGGTCGGCCCGAAAAGATTCGGAAAACTGTCCAAATTTGTAAAACCGAATCCGTTCAGAATCAGGGCCGCAGGATTTCAGCATAGGGTGGGAGCTCGGGACCAGGGGGGACCGCACAGGGACCGCACGGGGACCACCTGGATCGCACGGGGACCACAGGACCGCACGGGGACCATCGGGACCGCACGGGGACCACCGGGACCGCAGAGTGACCACCAGGAACGCACGGGGACCACCAGGACCGCACGGGGACCACCTGGACCGCACGGGGACCACAGGACCGCAAAGTGACAACCGGGACCGCACGGGGACCACAGGACCGAAGAGTGACCACCGGGACCGCACGGGGACCACAGGACCGCACAGTGACCACCGGGACCGCACGGGGACCACAGGACCGCACAGTGACCACCGGGACCGCACGGGGACCACAGGACCGCACAGTGACCACCGGGACCGCACGGGGACCACAGGACCGCACAGTGACCACCGGGACCGCACGGGGACCACAGGACCGCACAGTGACCACCGGGACCGCACGGGGACCACAGGACCGCACAGTGACCACCGGGACCGCACGGGGACCACAGGACCGCACAGTGACCACCGGGACCGCACGGGGACCACAGGACCGCACAGTGACCACCGGGACCGCACGGGGACCACAGGACCGCACAGTGACCACCGGGACCGCACGGGGACCACAGGACCGCACAGTGACCACCGGGACCGCACGGGGACCACAGGACCGCACAGTGACCACCGGGACCGCACGGGGACCACAGGACCGCACAGTGACCACCGGGACCGCACGGGGACCACAGGACCGCACAGTGACCACCGGGACCGCACGGGGACCACAGGACCGCACAGTGACCACCGGGACCGCACGGGGACCACAGGACCGCACAGTGACCACCGGGACCGCACGGGGACCACAGGACCGCAGAGTGACCACCGGGAACGCACGGAGACTTAAAACCTGCTTGCGACCAGCAAGTGGTTCGGATACCTTGAGCTCAAGGTCAAGCTCGGATGCTTACCCAGAATGGAATGCCGGCATCGTAGCCGTAGCCACCGTAGTAGTCGTACTGGTACGAGGAGGTCGGCGTTTCGCGGTCGGTGGTCGTCGTCACGGTCTTCTTGAACTCCTCCGAGCGGAAGTAGCGGTTCGAAGGCGCGTTAGCGCCGTAGCCGCAGGCGAGTGCAACGACCCACGTGTGAACCGGAAGCGGAGTCGCACCACGAGGAGCCGCTGGGCGACGACGATTCCCTCGACGGAGTCCCGTGAGCGGCGGCGGTGAGCGAACGATGTCCGGATTGCAGAGGACCAGGAGCATGCCGACGGCGAACGCGTAGCCGAGGTTCTCGCACACATGCGATGCGGCGTAGCAGGTGATCTCGCCGCTGAGAAGGTCAGCACGGATGTCTGAAACGAGAAACTACGCATTGTGCTGTAAAGGTCGGTACAGGTTTTATCCCCTATCCTACTGCCGTACTATCGGTACAGAGTACGATACGGGTGGGACTGGACAGTACGGCTGACGGTACGGGTGGGGTCGGCCAGTAAGGAATACGGTACTGCTCCAATTTCCTCGATACTTAGCACTAATACGGCCCGTACTAGTAGCGTAGTACCGTCTACGGCCCGTACCACCGTACCGCAAGGTACGGAATACGGTACGGGTGGCGCTTGCTGATATTCACTGTGCAGAGCGTTCTAAAGTATAGAGCTTACAGAACAATATGAGAGGTTCAGTTCGATGGGGTTAAGCCAGGTGTTCCGATGAACGCCTACGCTAAGCGGAATGGCCCGCCGCTAGACGCAGTCCGAGCAAAATTTGCACAATGTTGGCCAATTTTTCGACTAAGTTTTTCTTTCGCATGCTGCGAGTCCGAGAAAACAGCAAATACCGTATTTTTCGAACAGAGCCCCACCTCGAATAGAGCCTCCTCTCCCACCGCTTGCGAAAAATACAGCCCCACCTCGAAACGAGTCCCATCGCCACTAGCGATCCTAAGCGGTGAGACGTAGCTTTCGCGGGAAGCTACCTTCCGAACAATGAATATAGCCACTATGCGTTATAGTGATCGTACACTACATCAAGCCGGTACCATCTTGGAAACCGTTTTATCGTTCTTCTGAGGAAAATGCCTGAATTTCGGTCAGTTTTTTTGTCATTGCCAGGTTATTTTCCCCAACGTTTGCCCTTGCGGCTGGCATCCGAAATTTAGAGCCCCAGCCTTAAATAGAGCCCCACCTCGAATAGAGCCCCCCTCTCACTGACCTAACGAACAACAGACGCCTGGCCTGGGGCTCTGTTTGAAAAAATACGGTAGGAACCTGTAGAATCGGATATTTTGGCCGACTATGATATCGACAAAGGCATAGATCCGATGCCGTTTAAGATTCTCGCACAGCCATGCTTCGTACAGAGTCGAATTTTCAAAGAGCTTGCAATTTCTGTAAATATTGTAAGACAGAGACTATCTATCCCAAGACTTCTTTGCTCTTCTACTAGAACACCTACTGGGAGGGTGGCGTAGAAGATTAACACGACAGACTACGCTGGCAGTCTTTTTGCACTCTGATGGAGTCACCTTCGATTCACAGTGCAAGTACTATGCTTTATGCGCACGTAAAAAAAACTTGCTACAGGTCTTAAGCTAGAGCTGCGCGCGGACGGGTAACGGCATAACCACGAACTAAAGTGTACGTACCCGCTAGAACTTCCCGCTCGAAGAGCACCTTGGATGTGCCCTTCTCAGCTACTCAGTTATGACTGGCTATGTCAGCATTTACCTCCAACGTGGAAGACAGTCGCCGGCTCACGACCCGTTGGGACATTGAAGGTATGCGACTTCTTCTGCACGAGGTCGTAGACTTCGACCTTCAGAAAGCCGGGAGATCCAGGAACGACCTGCGTCCGATTGGCGACTTTCTTCGTCGTCTGCGGGCGGAATCCCTGCCAGAGGCCCTTGACGACGGCGTAGTTCCCGCGCGAGTTCATAAGAAGCATAGCGCGCTCGTAGGGCGAAGTGAGGTGCGGGACGGCCTAGGACAAGTTGGTTAGCAAAGGCGATGCCGTCGGCGATGCTGCCGATTTGCAAACTTATTAAATGAGACAAGTGGGAAACGGACAAACGCGATTTGGTACTCGTTAAAAATGCACAGGCATACACAGTGTAAATCGAGGAGTGCCAACGGTATGGAGTAGGGAAGGGAGAGGGTAGGGGCAGCGCGGCGGTACGGGTGACTAACTCTAGATATACCTATTTCTAACCTCAAAAAATTCCAGCCCAGAAAACGGATAACCATCAGCAGAGCAAATAAGAAGCCTCGCATTTAGGGCAAAGGTGCTGTAGAAGACGACAAACAGGTGTTTGCCCCTGAATCAACCTAGTCGGGGGGGGGGGGGGGGGAGGGGTAGGCCCCTGATGAACCACGACACGGTCCCGGCGCGCGGCCGGACCTCGCCCCCTTAGAGGGTTGAGAATCGAGAGAAGAACGAGGGGGACTTTAGCCTGTCCAGCTTGACTACGAGCCGGGAACGACGGTACCTTCTGTGAGTCTCCCTGAAGCTGGTCCTTGCTGGGGAGCGTCTCGTAGCCGATCAGATGCCCGGCGACGACGGCACTACCGCCCGCTTTAATCGTAAACATGGAGAGAACGCTCGCCGCGTCGTGGACCACCTCGACGTGATAGCGATTCTGAGCTCGCTGGTCGGACGTGCTCGGAAAGGTCTCGACGAGGCTAAAATGGATCCCGGTGAATTGGGAAGGTTTCTGCAGGTACCCGAAAATTTACATAATTTCAAGAAAATCAAATGGAATTGGTTTAGGAAAGGCTGCGGCTGCTTCTCATCAAATTTAAAAAGATTAAAAAATATTATTTTATTTGTTCGTTTATATTTAATCATTTCGATTTTTCAATATTAATATTTATTATTTTAAATTAAATTAATTATGGACTTATTTTAATGATACTTACATTTTTTCAAAAATTTGATTTCGTTTTCTAAATTCGAATTTTTCGAATACGAATCGTGTCCTCTTGCTCGTATCGAAGGAAGTCACATAGAGACGTACGTGTGAAACGCCATGTACGCTTGTGGAACGTCTCGGCCGGGAATGCGATTGCGAGCACCGCCTTGGTAGAGCTGATTCAACGGTGACGCGGACAGCACTTGAGGGCTGAAGGCGCTCGCAATAAGCTTGAACTTCCGGGGAACCGTAAACCTAAACAGAACCAGTCAAGAAAGCTTTAAAGCGGCGTCGCTTACTTCAGCCAGAGCTCGATTAAGGGCGAAGCGTCGCCGCTATCCTCTTTGGCCTTGAGCGGAAAATGCAGAACAGCGGACGACATCGTAGGATTGACTGCACTGAGGATCTAAAGCAGTAAGGAATTTACTGCCTAACTAACTGAACGCATTTACTGCGTCCGTTAAGGTCGTCTTATGTGCGTCCGTTTAGCCAGTAATAATTGTGTACCATCTTTGCATTTTTAGCCGAATTTAGCGTTAAAAATGTGGTTTTCACAATAGTAGGTTTTGTCTTAATCTAAATTTGTTTTTAAAAAATAAATTTAAGTCTGAATAATTTTGCAAATTGCTTCGTTTTAATTTACAACATAATGCTTATTTTTCAAAATATCTGGGAAAATACAGAGTCACTTCGGTCTTAAATAGGAGCCGACCACTCCAATCATTCGCCTGTTTTACGAATCTGAAGACACACTCGACTACTTTGCCCCTATGCGGTCTTCGCCCTTACATTTGGTAGCGGAACCTTCGCGCCGTAGCGGACGACGTTCTTCTTGCAGCAGAAAGACCGGTCGTAGAGCTGCAGGTCCAGCTCCAGCTCTTTGGGGCGCTTCTCGTCGTAGGGGAAGCTTTGCTGAGTGCGCGAGCAAGTCGGTGAAACGTACAGCTTCGGAGCCCACGTCGCCTTGTAGGCCTTCTGCGGGTCCTAAAAGCGAATAAATAAAATTAGCAGGCAGCAATTATTTGAAATGTTCTATGTATTGACTTAAGAGAATGTTAAAAATAAAAGCTAAGCCAGCGTTATTAATTTAATTATGCAAAAAAATAAAATTAATAAGATTAATTAAAATTATAGCCTGATTCATTTGATCTCGTATTTTTCGTTTAGCACATATCAGTAATTTAGCCTTAAATCGAATTCTGAATTTTTGGCATTCACCTACTTCGTCTTTTCCGACTTCGATCTCGCTGAGCTTCATCAATCGTCGCCCGTGCTGGAACGTCAGGCGCCCCGAGTGACGTCCGAATGGAATGCTTGATGCACGCACCGCATGAATGTTGGCGTAGCCGCTCTTGAACTCTCGCAAGTGCTCGGCGACACCGAGTGAAGACGGAGAGCCGTGGCCCCTGGAAAGGACGTAGTTAGAGGAGAAACGTCGGACAAGCATGACGCTAGGTTAATTGCGTCAATGTTCGTTATTATTTACATGCATTACGGGGCTCCAGCATCCGTCAAAGCTCTATCGCATGCATCGTAGCGATACCTTATGCGCCGTAGCGTTGCGACAGTGTAGCGCAACGGCACGAGCCATAGCGACACAGCATACGCCACAGCGTTGCTGCATACTAGCCTGTGGTGCATGCGTGGCGTTACCGCATGCATCATAGCGCTAGCACACGAGTCATAGCGCCAGTTAACGCACCCCGCATCATAGCGCTTCGGCATGAATATTGCGCTAACGCATGCATCCTAACGTAACCGCATGCATCATAGCGCTGCCGCATGCGTCGAATGATCGCATGCATCATAGCGCAACCGTATGCATCGAATGATCGCATGCACCATAGCGCTTCTGCTTGAATATAGCGACCTGGATTTGGGGCCCGGCCCGGCCTAAGTCGAGCCCTGGCCGTAAATACATTTTTCTTTTTTTAATTACGGAAAATTGCTTTGGATCCCCCCTTAGTACTTTTTATAGATGCCAGAATTCTGCCTTTTAAAGGTACTTAGTTGTCTGCAGAGGAAATATTAGCAATTAATAAGGATGCAATGGGGAATTATGAGGCAACTTGATCATAAAAATGGCCTGAATTTGGCCTAGACTAGAGACGAGCCGGCCCTAGTCGGGCCCGGGCCCTGGTCAGTCGCCAGCTGTTCTGTTGAACTCAGTACAGCTTCACGTTCTCCTCCGTGCTCACCTGTACATAGCGCCGCTCTTGTAGAACGACTCCTTGAAATGTGCATTCCACAGCTGCCTCGTCAGCTGCTCGCCGTTCGCCAGCTTCGACCCTTCGTGGCGGTCGCTCGACGTGTCGTCGTGCGGAAGGATCGCGTTGAACAGTGCCGTACAGTCCTGGATGTAGGCCGACGGGTGAACCTATACGACATTTAGCTTGCTGTTGTGATGTCCATCGAAAGAGAACCTGATGAGCGTGCCAGACGAGGTCGAAGTCGTAGCACGGCGTGAGGAACTGGTCCCAGTACTTCTGCTTGAGGTAGAGGAACTTGACGTAGCGGTCAACGGCCGATTTGAGGTAGCGAGGGTCCGAGAAGTGTGGTAGAGAGATCTGAACGTTGAATACGTGTAAGCAACAAGCGGTAATCAAAGGAAAGCAAGCAGTCGCAGACGAACCGATAGTGGCGATCAGGGGTGTCAAAGAGACAAAAAAGCCGCGCCAGGCCTTACGGTAAACAGTCTTATCATGCCCCGCGCCCGACAATGTCCTCAAAGTTAAGGTTGGCACTCAGCACCTTACCGTACGCCGTATCGTACTGACCCCTCCCCGTGCTGTATTGGCGTACCGTAGTACAGCCAGTACGTTACGGCTCCAGTACGACCCGTACTTGTTATAACATACAAGAAAATCGAAGCCGTTCCGTACTGCCGTGCCGGACCTCCACCCGTGCCGTACGCCGTCCCGTACTGACCCATCCCGTACCGTACTGCAGTATTGTAGCACGGTGAGGTACGGCCGTACGGTTGCCGATTTTTCACCTCGAGGTCCGGCCCGTGCCATAGGCCAGACGGGATTCGGTCTACGGCAGGAAGTATGGCATGACCTAGCCATGCGGCCGCTCAGGCTGATTGTCGGTCAGGCGGATTTTCGGATCTCCAATTTTACCTGGTAATTGAAGTCCTGCTGTCTCTTCGACGCTTCGGCCAGGTCGTAGGTCGCTTTGCGCGCATGTCCCTTGCCACTTCCATACTTCTCCATGCTCTCTCTCCAATCGTAGGGGTCGTTCGGCGCATAGACGCGCCACTTCGACATCGTCAGCTCGTCCGGTACGCCGGTGACGTTGGCTTCGGTGAATGTGTGCTCGACGATGGCACCAAATTGTGCCGTGCAATCCTGAAACGTACCTGGCTAGTAGTTTAGAGGACTCAGATGTCGAAGACGCTAATGCCATCGAATTTATCTAACTTCAACGAACACAGCGTAAAATCGCTATAGCCTAAGTGCTGGCGTGAGAGTAGACTTGGCGGGTCGTACCAAACGTACTCAGCATGCTTGCTTTGGTTTCTGATATGTTTAGTTATGCGTACCAAGAGGTACATCATGCTACGGGATTCAGGAAAATTCGGTGAGCATATTCAGGCTGCTCATGCGATGCCGTGCCTTACCCTGCGGTACGCGTGCGGGCAGGTCATATGCGTGTGCCAGATCCAGTGGACGTCCAACGGCGGGACCAGCTTCACGTTCCGCTCCTTTGCCTAAACGAACGGCTTTGCACATTTCTCACATTTCATCCTCGATGTCTCACCATCATCGGCAGCCAGATGGTCTCGTAGCGGCGGATAGCGTTCCACAGCGTCCGATCGTCGTAGATCGCCGGCTGTTCGCGCTCGACGTTCGCGAGAAACTTCAGTTCCAGCAGGCAAGCCTTCGTGAGGTCGACGGAAATGTGACGGACGATCGCCTCCGGACCGGGCCACGCGCCGACGTCGGCGCCGATGAAGCCCGAGTGGGCGGCCTGGTCGTAGGTCGGAGGCGGGTCGTTTGGAGAAGGCGGGCGAGCGGCGCCGGAAGACTGCGTGCCTTGCGTCCTCGAGGTGGCGACGTTCGCCTTCGAGGCGGACCTCTGCGTGGTCGAGGTCGCGGTGGAGCTCTTGGACATGCCGCCTAAAAGGATACTTGATCGAGCTGCCTACAATTAACAAGCTCTATACATCATAGATTCGAGCAAAAGCGACGCGGAAAACGGCTAAAGATTGTCTACCGACTAAGAGTGCACAACGAGTTAAGCCAAAATTGCTGAGTTGGTTTAAGCCAAGCTAATACTGGAGTTTCGCCACGTCAGCCTAGGTAAATTTTGAATTATAAAGGGGCCAACCTTAAGCACATACTCGAACACCGGAGAAGCAGCCGAAATTTTGAGCTAAAAATGCTACACATAGTGTGGTAAAATTATTTCGGACACGCCTAAGGACAAGCCGAAAAAATTCTAATGTCCCGGCCTCAATTTTAGAATTCCGTAGCAAAAGGTACATTCCAGAAAGGCAATTCAAAGAGGCATCCGAATACTGGGTCAATGGTAGCAGCCCCTCTTCACGCTTAAATTTAAAATGTGAAGATCATTGGGCTCAGCTCAGTCGCCACCGGGTATGTGAGGTAAGGTTAAGCGTACGTACACAAGGAGAACTTTTGTAGGCAAACATCGAGCAGCCAGAGTGGATTGAAGCAACTTGACACCTAGGTCTCACGCTCTTTCTCCACGAGCAAATTGTAAAGAAGTGCTCAACACGCAAGGTACACTACTTGCACACACACATTAGCTTATCCATCACGAGCCTGAGAACATCAGTCGATGCCTTTGATCAACTATGAAAAGCGGCACGTAAATTACTCCACTAAATAAGGAATTTTTATAATGAGGAAAACTGAGCAAAAAGTTATTTAAGAAAATTAACAAAAAATTAGTTGGGACCGTGGAATAAATTAATTAAGTCACAGCTAAAGGTTGCTAGTTTTTATGGCTACGCTCAAAGGATTCTTCGAGCACCCGCTTGTGTCATACAAATGTCTTGCAACGACCAATCAAACCCAATCACGTGAAAGTTTTGACATCTGCTCTGTTGCACTTGCCCGTGAACATATGCTATCGCTATCGCGAGAAAAAACGCTTTTCTCCAACCGTCCGGGAGGCCCTAAATTTCTCGGCATATGTGCAGCACATGACCGCGTTTGAAAGCCATCATGAAAGCACGCTGAGTTTGCTACTCCATGACTATGCCGAAGGAATATTTGGATACCGAAATGGGATGTCATCATCGGCCAAAAGTTCGATCCCCCACAATGGTACGCAGAACAGTCTCATTAGCTTCGGAAGAGCGACTAAGAGGAACATTTACGACCCGTCAAAATTCTCGCAGAACCCCGCTAGCGTCGCGAGCTGGTGTGCGCGTCAGTGCACAGAGGCTATTGTTTCACTAACGGGGTCGTTAACCCATAAAACTCGACAGGACCGGACGCATCATCAGTCGGTGGTAGCAGTCGGAACGTCTTAATGAGATCAGTGCGACGACATTTTAGTCACAAAAAAGTGAAAATACTTCAAGACAGACCCATACTAATACAAACTTTTACAGGCCGCTACAAAAACCTTTAGCCAAGTTTCCTGAGAGGTCAAGCCGAAAGAAATCTTGTATGTTGGGCGTAACTTAGGATGTATTTGATGGGGAAAAACTGGCAGAGAATGAGCGCTTTAAAACATTCAAAACGTCCGAAAGCATCCAGACGTTTCACTTAATCACAGTGCAAAAGCTGTTTTGCGACGCTGGCTTTAGATTAAAAAAAAGTGAAAGAACTTTCACAACAACAAGCGCGATTTCCGACTTCTTAGCCGGAATGTTCAGGGTCAAGCCGAAATATTTTCTGATCGCTCAAAGTATCTTAGGAATGCAAGTTCCTGCAATAAACAAGCGGAGAATGCGTGCTGGCAAACGTTCGAACGTGACACGTGAGCGTGGGTCGGTCGGGTGGGAATGACCGACCGAGTGGCGAACCAACCGCCCGCTGGTTGAAGGAAGGGTCACGCTGGTCGCCTTCCTCGAATGGGCGTCTTCTCTTCGGAGCTCTCTCTTAGGATGGAGAGCTTTGGGTGGTGGTGAATCACTGCGGATGCTGCGCCCGCTGCACCCACTCGACACGCCGCTATATGGGTGCACTTGACGGACCGACGAAGACATACGCGCCGGCGGCGATGAAAACCGAGGCTTGGCTGCGACTGAGTAAACATGCAATGAGGCGAAATTAGCAATGAACTACGTCACGCGGCGAGCGGTTCTTGTTCCCAAATAAGGGTGCGTGGACTGCGCGTAACATTGTAAAATCTTGGATGCTTGTCGTAAGTTCTGGGCGCTTTTGAGAAAACTTTAGAGGGAATTAGTCACGACCTCGTCAGAAATTTGGATTTAATTCCGCCGATGAGCCGTTGCTCGAAGGCTTGTACTCTACCTCACTGACTATGTCACGGCACCGAAACATTGAAAGAGAAAGGCAAAAAGCCGAAAATGCACGCAAAGCGCAATTTTCACCTTCCAAGAAACTAGCAGTGGAATAAGGCTTTAGACCCTTATTAGACGTTAATACTAGAGCTAAGGGTTGCAAGGCTCGGGATAAAAAACGGAGCCGGCTCGAAGCAACGTCGGTATCTTCGTTCTTATCGGGGAGGGGCATGGCATTTCAAGGTTTATTTTGGCCTATCCTACAGGGATTATGATTTTCGCGTTTCTAAACCTAAGCAGTAATCGTCCAAGTCTAAGCCTCAGCCTAAGTGTGGACGATGGCTGCGTTATGTTGTTTTGCATTTGCAGCCTTCGCGAGGCGTCTTAACCCTTTAAATAAATCAACCCTTTAAAAATAAATTTAATCAAATGTATAATAGCCAATAAGATCACCTAATGCCTAGTGATACCTTATGACCACATTGCCCTTACCATACATGCATTGCATGAGAAAGAGTCCAATGTGGTGTGACGCTATCAGTCACGCTATTTAACGGTTTAGCTTCCTCGAAACGCTGCCAGGCCTGCTTTGCATTTGCGTCACAGCACGCTTCGGTTCTCGTTTTCCAGTGATAAGGAACGCGACAGGTTGAGTCATTCGAACCATTGCACCGACGGCCAAAAACTGTGACGACTAAGCGATAAATCAAATGAGCAAAGGTACAAGCTGATAAAAGAGATAAATCTCAACCGAAAAATGCTATAAACAAAAGTAAATTTATCGTTGGAAGAATGCTAACGCATATCGGAAATCCTAGTGCTTAGCTCGGGCGCCTCCTCAGACAAGGTCGAGCTCATACGAAGTGCCCGCGCGTTGGCGTCGGGTGGCCCCGCGTAATGTCTCGACGGACGAATTGATTTTGCCCTCGAGAGAAACTTAGGCGTTTGTTTGATACATGATGCCTGAGGAGCGGCGAAGAGGCCTCGATGACTCCATTCAGCGGAAGTGCAACACTGACTCGGCGGGAAAGAAGGAACTCCCGCTTTATTAGGCTAAAGCAGTTGAAGCTAGGGATCGCCGTTTCGCTCGTAATTGTAGCTCCGAGCCCTCGTGTCACAACGAGCCCCAAAATAGCCTTAATCCGAAAGCCGGGCAAATGCTTATGCAGCATGTATATATTGTGCGAGCTATAATCAGTCCTTTCAGTCCTTATACACTAAACTGCTGGTCTGTTTCCGGCGACAAGAAGTTTTCGCTATCGGACCACGTTTGGCACCATTCGATAGACGTCTATATTTTCAGCCGTACCGGTTACCTAGGCAAGAAGTTATGCCCGCTCAAAAATTCAACATGTTCGGCATGCTTCCATGCGATTGCGAGCGATATGTGCACAGCGGGCAAGGAGGATGTCGTCCCTCAAACGAAAGCCCTTGGTGAGCTGACTACGCACCATTCCTCACTTTGGCCGCCCCTTTGAGCCCTATAAAAGGGGGTCAACCTCCCAAACTGGTGACTTTACAAGATCATGTTGGAACATCACTTGCTGCCTCAAATGAGAGCCCTTAGTGAGCTGATTACAAACCACTCTTCTTTTTTTTACCGTTAGAATGTCGAGTTTCCAGCCGCAGTACGTCATTCAGCATGCCATCGGCACGCAATGAATCGTGCCGTGCACAAAAATATGTATACCGTGTTTCCCTTCGCTAACGGCGCCTACCAAGCTTCCGATCAGGGCTGGGGATTTGGATTTGGATTTGGAAAATTGGTCGTTTTGCTTTGGATTTGGATTTGGTTTCGATTTTGGAGGTTGCTTTGGATTTGGATTTGGATTTGGTTTTTTTTCGGAGAGTCCCCAGCCCTGCTTCCGATGTTCTTGATCCTCACATAATTTCATCGAATCTCTTCTTTGCTGGAGTGTACTTGCGCTTAGAGCCCTCGCGTTAAGGGAAAGGACCACATTTGCTCGTAAACTTTATTGTCCCTCGTCTGTGACAGAAATAGTAAACAGTGCACTAGAAGCCCTCGAAGTCCAACCTGCAGGCATCGTTCCAGGTCGTAATGAAAGGATTGTTGGTTACGGCAATAGTGGGCTTGCCGGGGCCTAGTGGGCTATCGAAAGCTAGTATGAAGACGCGATGACTCCCGTCAAGAGAGCTGTAGCGCACAGTGCCGACGGACCACGAGAGCTCCGGATGTTCGGGAGGAACGTCGCAACGAGCGTAGTCCGCGTCGTTCCCGACAAAGCCAGCTGCGCCGTAGACCACCACCGTCAGCAACTCCTGGCATTCGGAGACCGTCTAAATACACCGTGTAGTTGTTGGAAAATACGCGGAATTCTTTCATCTTTGATTCTTCTTGCATGCTAAATCGCGCAATGCTTAAAACACCTACTTAGCTTCGTCGTACAATGCCAACACTATTATCATGCTACCGGTATGTCTAAGCATAAGCTTATGTTAAGCCTAAGCATGCTAACATCTTGAAGCCGCCTTGACAGCAATGATGGAATTTTGGTTGGGCCCGAAGCTTTTGGAAATGTGCCAGAGGAGGTGAATGACGTTAACCCATAGTAGCTTAAGCCTCAACCGTAGATGAGGTGCAATGAGATTCTTGAGAAAAGTCCCCGGAAAATTTTCGACCGGCCCAACTTACTGGCCTACGAGCAGTCTGTGAACTCACCCTAACAATGCGCTGCATAAATTCTGGTGAAATCCGCCATCCGGAGATCTTCAGCTTCTTCGACTTGCCCTTCTCGAGGTGGACGAAGTCCCGGCAGTACTCGAGGATCGCCGCCTGGCCAGACGCGGCGATCTCGGCGGGGTGGCCGCGGAACGATTCGACGGACAGCGACCGCAGTCGCAGGGCCCATTCCTTTCGCAAGAAGGCCCAGTCGGATCGGTTATTCATCGCGCTCAGCTCCAGACACTGAAGGTTGTCGAGTGGGCTCAAGATGAGCTCTTCGAGTGTATCCATGTCGAAATCGTAGGAAGTACGCATAAGGCATCTGCAGTCGAATATAAGCTCGCGAACATGCTTAAGGCCTGGTAGAGCTTCAACGGCTTTGCGCATATCGAATTCCGTCGCTCGCATCTCGCCAAGGGTGCTCGTAATGATGGCATAGTCGACGAAATTTGTGCCGACTTCGTCCGCGAAAGGGTGAAGCAGGGAGTAGTCGAACTCGTCGTCGAAAGGAACGAGGTTAGCACCGTCATCATCTAACGGCGTTGTTAGCACCACATCGTCAGTGTCTTCGACGATCTCTCGCAGTCTGCCAGGTCTCACCAAAGCGAGGTCGAGGTAAACGCTGAAGACGCGCAGACGAGGTAGAATCGAGCGGTTGCGGTGGATGACGTCGTAGAATACGGAGCCGGAACGTTGCAGCGCAAGGAGGGAAGCGAAGTCGAGGCAGTGCAGGACGTCGAGAACATTCTCGCTAGGAAGCAGCAGCCGTCTGCGAAGCATCGCTTTCACTTCTTCGCAGAGAGCGTCCATGCGGGCCTTGTTCTCCGCGTGAGTGCACTGGCGTTTCTGAAAGTAAACGTTTGAGAAATAGTTTATGGAAATAGAGCCCAAATCTTCACAAAGTTCACGCTTAACAATAGTCTTCTCGGAAAACTGAATTCAGAAATCCAAAGGGGGATATAAAGCCTACGAAAGGCACTGTTTGTAAAACATCAGCCGACGGAGAGCATGGCAAGCGGGTATCTCATGGATGCTTTTCGTACGAAGGCCGGGCACCTTTTCCGTGGTACCATGGAGCAGTCTCCTAGGGCCAGCTCAGTCGTATTTCGGGGCTTCATGCTGATCTCGTGTCTCGCAGCATGTCAAGGCCAAAGCCTGTCAGGTCCAGTCCTGCTACAGGTTATCAAGGGCGTTTCGAACATTCCACGGCAAGCTTACCACGTCCTCCGTCCAAACGGCCTGATGCTCGCTGCTGACGTGGTGCTCCACTTCGCCGTCGGTGATCGCCATGTAGTCGCAGCCATCATGTGCGCACTTGTACGGGTAGAACGAGTGATCGTTGTTGAGGTGTCCGAGCAGATGCTTCATCGCGCTCTCCGGCGTGTTGCCTGCGCAGAGCTTCATGCACACTTGACAGGAGAATGCCCCGTAGCTTCTAAAGCTGAAGGTGAGCCAAGCGGCCTAACCCATCAGCTTCAGTGCCAAACGCGACTTACAGGAACTTTTTGAGCTCGCGCATGTGCCGCTCAAACTGGGCGTAGTTGATCTTGATGTTGCTGGCGGTAGGCATTCCTGTCAGTGGACCACCGGCAGGTGACGGATCGTAGGGGATTGGTTGATCTGCTTCGCGCTTCCTGAAATAAAGACGTGACTTGCTGTCCTTGTCGGTCATTAAACTACCTTTTGACCGCATTCTCGGGAAGAACCCGCATATTGTTGTTGCCAGCGGCGGCCGCCGTGTCGTAGTTGGACTGAAGCGTAGGAGTCGGCGTCATGTTGATAAATTGCTTGGAGAAAACGCCTAAAATGATCCAATAAAATAAGAAGTCAAGATTGAATGATTGATAAGAAAAAGCGCAAACTGATTAAACTTCTGAGGCTGAACCAGGCCCAAGTTCGTTGATTACTTTCGCTGCCAATACAAAGAAAAATGCCGCATTTAATACCTTGGAGAAATGCTACCAAAATTCAACTTATGGTACCGCTAAAGACCTTTAGACGACTGAATTAAGGGCGTTTCCGGTGAACAAGCACAATTTCTTGTGCTAGCAGCTATTATTGCATGACCGAATATTGATTGGTTCAGGATGCTGACCTTGGGGGAAGCTTGCTTCGACACGCACGCACAGCAAGAACGATACTCTGGCGTTCTGTGCTTTCCTCTTCGCCGCAGTACCAGGGGTCAACTTTCACTACTCAGGGGGGATTTACAGTCGCTACAGCTGAAAAAAGGAAGAGATCATCAAATACATAAGCCCTAGAATACAAACCACGACCACCCAAGTGTTAAAGTTCGCAAGAAAGCTCTTGGAAGCATCGAGGAGAAACTAGTGTATCAAACACATTTTGGACGGTAAGGTTTAGGTCATGTCCTGTCCATTTTCTGCGTTTAAGAGGGCTCTGAACCAATTAGGCTTTAGTGCTTTGGTAGAGCGCACTTGCATTTAATGCGCTGGCTTTGATGACCGGATGACATTTGCTCGTGAAGTTTACTGACTCGTGAACAGCGCATTGGAAACCCTGATTGTCCCACTCGTCCCACTATCGTCCCAAGTCGCGATGAAGGGATTGTTGGTCCCGCTTTATTTGGTACGCTAAGTCAATTCGATGCTAATTTAATGGTCGCCGCCCCTCAACCTCCTTAAAGTTTTTAAAGCGGTAATTGCCAATATTCGGTCGTGCCTTTAAGCGGTCGTGAGGACCCTCAAACGTGCTCCGAAGGAATTCAAAACCGTGTTGCGCTTGGACGTATATTGCCCTAAGGGGCTGTCCAGAAATTATGTTAGCATTACATGGGGGAGGGGGGGGC
>JNEY01000603.1:35073-56500 GCA_020875895.1 Aphelenchus avenae | reverse complement strand
ATTCTACTCGTATGTGCAAGCCGAAGCTTAGCTTAAGGCTACGCTTACAACGTATTGAAAGCCTTTTTCGAATTTTGTCTTGGATTGAATAGGGAATGTGTCAGAGGATGCGAATGCCGGTGAACCCGCAGTAGCTTATGCAACTGCCTATTACGTACAATCAGGCCGGACATGCTCGAAAAATCCCTGAAAACCAGCTTGAAACCGATGATGCTGGACTGCTACAATAGGGCCTTACTGCTAAACATTGTCGACTCTACAAAATTACTGGTTTACAAGTAGGGTTACGAACTCACCGTAATGATGCGCTGCAGGAATTCCGGCCACAAGTACCAGCCGGTTATCGTCAGCCTCTTCGACTTTCCCTTCTCGAGGTGCACGAAGTCGGCGCAGTATCCGAGGATCTCCGCCTGGCCGGATGCGTCGATTTCTTGGTATAAGTACATGTCGTCTTCGTATTCGTCAAGCGCTTCGACCGTCAGGGAGCGAAGTCGCAGCGCCCAGTCCTTGCGCAGGAAGTCCCAGTTGGTTTGGCCACTCACCTCGAACAGTTCGAAACACTGAAGATTGTTGAGCGGGCTCAGAATGAGTCTTTCGACCATGTCCACGTCGACATCGTATGTAGTATGCCACACCCTGAAAGTCCGAAAACAGCGGCCACGCACCAACGGTGCTGGAGGTGCTATCATAGGGGTAACTACGGGGTTTGGCTCTTCTGCGATCATCGGTTCAAATCGTTGCCAAACCGGGTCTACCCAACTTACTGGCTTACAAACAGGCCGTTTACTCACCGTAATGATGCGTTGCAGAAATTCTGGTGTGATTACCCAGCCGGTGAT
This sequence comes from Aphelenchus avenae, assembly GCA_020875895.1. Classification (NCBI taxonomy): domain Eukaryota; kingdom Metazoa; phylum Nematoda; class Chromadorea; order Rhabditida; family Aphelenchidae; genus Aphelenchus; species Aphelenchus avenae. The sequence continues at coordinate 55,661 of JNEY01000603.1, read as the reverse complement.
CGTCAGCTTCTTTGACTTTCCCTTCTCGAGGTGGAAGACGTCGGTGCAGAATTCGAGGATCTCCGCCTGGCCGGACGCGTCGATTTCGTGATGGACGCGAAACGATTCAACGGAAAGCGACAGGGATCGAAGTCGCAGTGCCCATTCCTTCCGCAGGAAGGCCCAGTCCACTCGATTGTTCACGTTGTCCAGGCTCAGACACTGTAGATTGTCCAGTGGACCCAAGATGAGTCGTTCCACCGCCTCCATGTCGATATCGTAGGAAGTATGCATTAGGCCTTTGCACTCAAGCTCGCGAACGTGTTTGAGCGCTGGCAGAGCTTCAACGGCTTTGCGCATATCGAACTCCGTCGCTTGGATAGGACCGCCGCTGTTCACAAGTATGGCTGAATCGACGAAATTCGTGCCGACGGTGCCCGCGAGAGGTTGAAGCGTGGAGTAGTCGAATTCGGCAGTATAAGGAACATAGAATGGAGATATTGACACAACGTATGGGGTGTCTTCGACGATCTCTCGCAGGTTGTGGTAGCTCTTAGCGAGGTCGAGGTAGATCTCGAAGACGCGCAGACGTGGTAGAATCGATCGGTTGCGATGGACGACGTCGAAGAATGCGGAGCCGGAACGTTGCGCCGCAAAGAGCGAGGCGAAGTCGACGCAGTGCAGGACGTCGAGGACATTCTCGCTGGGAAGCATCAGCCCGCTGCGCTGAGCTTTCAGTTCGTCGCAGAGAGCGTCCAGGCGGGTCTTGTTCTCCACGTGCGTGCACTGGTGTTTCTGAAAGGAATCGCTGAGGATGTGTAAGGAAAATAGAGCCTAAGATTCCACTGAGCTCCCAATAAAGTAGGCTCGTTACGAAAATTGCGTTCAGAAGTACCATATGGGATATCTCAGGTGATTTTAAGCCAAGGAAGCCTGCATCAGCAAAATACACACATCATTCTGTGTGATTATACGACGATTCGGGGAAAAAATCACGACGATTCGGGAAGTTTTTCATCGACTTTTGTGTTTCTAAGTCTGAGCCTAAGCACATAATCCTCATAAGCCTAAGCGTCGATGGCGGGTGTTCTGCGCCTCAGCTCAGAGTTGTCGTTGTTCCCGAATCGTCGTTCTAGCATTCTGTGTAAACTATTTCCCGCCGGAAAATGTTGCCGGCCTAGCCCTTCTCCTGGCTTTGGAATGGTTTCACGGGCTTACCACGTCCTCCGTCCAGACGGCCCGATGTTCGCCCGTGACGTGCTGCTGTACTTCGCCCTCGGTGATCGCCGTGTAGTCGCAGCCATCATGTGCGCACTTGTACGGATAAAGGGAGTGATCGTCGAGGTGTCGGAGGAGATGCTTCATCGCATTCTCCGGCGTGTTTTCTGCGCAGAGCTTCATGCCCGGGAACATCTGCCTGCACATAGGGCACGTGAACGCGTAGTCGCTTCTGAAGTCGAAAGTGAGCCTAGTGGCCTGCCCATCAGCTTCAATGCCAAACGCTACTTGCAGGAACCTTTTGAGCTTGCGCACATGCCACTCAAATTGAGCGTAGTCGATCTTAATGTTGACAGCGGTAGGCATTCATGGCAATGGACCACCCGCTGGTGACGGACCGTAGGACACTCCTTCATCAGCATCGCACTTCCTCAAAACGAAAAGATATAAAATGTGGCACATCGGTCCGTAATTTACCTCATGTCCGCATTCTCGGGAAGATCCGTAGTATCGTTGTCTGCGGTTGCCGCCGTGTTGTTGTGGGGCTGAAGCGAAGGAGTCGGCGTCATGCTGAGAATAATGCTTTGAGTAGCGCCTGAAATAGGTATTTATCAACAAATAAAGGGAGAAGTGAAGACTGAATTCGCGAGTCAGAATAAAACGCGAATTGACTAAACTTCTGAGGCTGAACAAGGTACAAGTTCGTTGATTACTTTCGCCGACAATACAAATAATAATTCCGTATTGAATACCTTGGAGAAATGCTACCAAAATTCAACTTATGGTACCGCTAAAGACTTTTAGACGATTGAATTAAGGGCGTTTCCGGTGGACAACCATAACATTGCATTGCATGCCCAGATATTGATTGATTCAGGATGTTGACTTGGAGGAAGCTTGTTTCGACATGCATGCACAGGGGCAACGATGCTCTGGCGTTCTGTGCTTTCCTTTTCGCCGCAGTACCAGCGGGTCAGGATTCACTACTCAGGGGGGATTTACGGTCGGTAAAGCGCTAAAATTGAAGAAAGAAGAGAAATAAAAATCAGTGAACCCTGGAGCGCAATCGTGACCATCCAAACGCTAAGTTCGCCGAGAGAACTCCTGGAATCATGTAGATGAAAGTAGGGGATCACAATGCTGTTGAACATAGGGCCGATAGTCCAGCTTAGGGAACTTGACTCCTTGAAATTTCGACACAATACTCCAGGTGATCGCCGATGACACATAATTAGCAGGTGAATGAAGAACCTTAGTTCTTCATTGCCAGAGCATCACTTACTCTCTTTACAATTGAAGTCGGATTTTCGCTACTATACGGCTTCCAGGACGTCCACCAAATATCTGCGATCCCCTCACCCGTACCACAAGACTGAGCAAATGTGACCGAGCTGCGATTTGGCGTTTGCTCGTGTTCTTTTCTTGCGAAAAATGATGACAAACGTAGGTTTGCTTTTCATCTCGTGTGCTTAACGGCCAGGATGCACAGTTCGCGGGTAAGTACGCACACAAGTCAACTTTAAATCCGCTGTTATACATTGTCCGATGTTTTAAAATATGATATTTGGCCCGGCCCGGCCCAAGCCCGCCCTACGTTGGCCCCGGGCTGAGTTTTGAGAACGGGTGGCTGGCCCGGGCCGAAAATTGGGCTCACGCCCATTGTTGCTTCCTCGTTAACTATTTTGGAATCTGATTTGGACCTCCCTCTTCCCCATGTGGTGGCCATAAATCCGTTCGCTAGTAATGTTTGAGGCAACTCCAACAAGACCGGGCAGATCGTTCACAAAGTGATCAGGCCTGTTCTCAATTCCGAGGAGGGTCGTGTGGCGGTCCGTGAATGCGTTCCGTGAAAGTGGCTCCAAGGTGGGATCCGAGAAAAGTGACTGCGGGTGCGATCCGTGCAAATATAAAATTCATACTATCAGTGAATTCAGTTCGTGAAAACAGTCTGAACAACCGAACGATCAAACCTAGTAGGCCTTAGAATGACAGGACTAAGAACTTTATTATCCTTCTTCAACGACATGAATACTAAACACTGCATTAGAAGCCCTCGACGCCCAACCTGCAGGCATCGTTCCAAGTCGTCACAAATGGGTTGTTGGTCACCGCAACCATTGGCTTCCCGTGGTAGGTTTGCACGACGCGATGACTTCCGTCGAGAGAGCTGAACAGCACAGAGCCGGATGCCCTGGAGGACTCCGGATTTTCGGGAGGAACCTCGAAGCGAGTGTAGCCCGCGTCGTTTCCGATGAAGCCGGGCACGCCGTCGACGACCACCGTTAGCCGGTCCTTGCACTGGGAGACGGCCTAAATGCACAGTGTCTGTGCAGTCACCAGCCGTACCGTACTCCTCACCATACTGATCCACACCGTACCGTACGGTACAGGCCGTAATATGGTACGGTAGGCCGTAGTACGGCCCGTACTCGTTATAAAATGCCAGAAAATCGAAGCCGTGCCGTACTGCCGTGCTGGACCTCCACCCCGTACCGTACTCCGCACCATACAGTACGGAGTACGGTACGGTACGGCCGTACTATCTGTACGGCTGCGACCTTTACAAACAAGTAGGCTTTGAACTCACCGTAACGATGCGCCGTAGAAATTCTGATGAAATCCGCCATCCTGGGATCTTTAGCTTCTTCGATTTTCCCTGGTCGAGGTGGGCGAAATCGGTGCAGTATTCGAGGATTTCCGCCTGGCCGGACACGTCGATCTCGGGTTGTCCGTACTCGCCGGATTCGTGGAATAAGTCGAACGCTTTCACGGCCAGCGATCGAAGTCGCAGCGCCCAGTCCTTGCGCAAGAAGGTCCAGTCGGTCAGGTTGTTCATGTCGTCCAGCTCCAAACGCTGAAGATTGCCGAGTGGACTCAAGATGATGTCCTCGAGCGTCCCCATGTCGACATCGTAGGTAGTGTGCATCATGCACCTACACGCGAACATGAGCTCACGAACGTGTTTGAGCGCTGGCAGAGCTTCAACGGCCTTGCGCATATCGAACTTCATCGTTCGCATGGGATCACCGGTGCTCACAATGATGGCCGATTCGATGAAATGTGTACCAACGGTGTCCGCGAAAGAGCGGAGCATGGAGTAGTCGAATTCGTCTGTGTACGAAACTTCTTCCGGGGAGCTTAGCACTGTAGTCCTGGTGCCGTCGACGACCTCTCGCAGTGTGTGGTCGCCCGTACCGAGGTCGACTTAAACGTCGAAGACTCGCAAGCGAGGCAGGATCAACCGATTTCGGTGGACGACGTCGTAGAATGCGGAGCCGGAACGTTGCAGCGCAAGGAGCGTGGCGAAGTCGACGCATTGAAGGACGTCGAGAACATTCTCGCTGGGAAGCTGCATCGTAACACGATTGGGACGACGTCGGAATGGCGGAATTATACGCTTCTTGGCGCGTATGTTAGCTGACGCTAATGCGAACGCTTTTAAAGCAGAGCGAATGCAAGCTCACTGAGAGGTGGCTTGTGGTACAAAATCATTCCCATGCGCCTGGTGCCTCCTCAAGTTCGTCAAACGTGTGAAACTACAATTGTGAACAGAGCTTGTCGGATCACTGGTCGTCAGACTATGACCAAAACCAAAACTATCCAACACGAACAAGGCTTCCTGTTTTGGAATGCTTGGCAGACATGCGTATGCGTGTCTGCGCAAGCGTTTCGAGTCAAAACCGTAGTGGCCTGGCTGCGACGTTGCCGCAAACGATCACGCGCGAATCATATGTTCACGCCATACGCGGCATGAGGCAGCCATTGTTTACTTTTGATGGGGACGCGTAACTCCTATCTTTTTTCGCGTGCTTTGACCTCTTATTTCCCGGGGGCATTGCCCGTCTCGGTGCCGCGCCGAAGCTACTGCGTTGATCTACGAAATGAAAATAATGTTAAACTCGAAAGAACCATACTCGGAAGCATGATACTTGTCGCTTAACTACATAGAATGATGAAACATGACTGTCCTAACGATTCCACTACATCGAGCATAAGGCCTAAACGAATACCCCTGACTGCAGTCTCAGTGAATCAGTCATTTCAACTGACCGAAGAACTGAACTGAATACGGAGGTCAGTTCAGTTCGGTCATATGAGTACGTATTCAGTACGTTTAAAACACTAACTGAACGGGACAATTCAGTGAGGTGGACTGAACCGAGGCGGACTCGACCTTCAGTCAGTTCACTGGTCCCAAAACCCAGCGCGTTAGAAACTTTTACATCTTTCAGTATAGGAGATTGGGTCGCATTAACACGACGGACACTCGCCCCTAGTTTTGCATTTGTCATCCAGTAACCACTTATGCCCTTTCAATCCTCGCTTGCCACATAGGCGGTAATATTTGTGCGCAAAAAGGGCATATGCGCCCTAATTAGATTCGCCTGCGTCAGTAAGTTTGAGTCATTCCTCTCTGCACGGCAGCGGCGGATTGTGTGCTGTCGAAGGATGCTAATGTGTGCGCCGCGGAGGCCGTAATTAGTGCAGTCGTGGTTTGCTAAATGATTCGCTTAATAAGCGTCCTTTTGATTACGCCGACTAGTTCCTCTCCCGTTTGTACAGAGGCAGTGCTACTGTGACAGACCAATAGACATCTCGGAAATTCGGGGAAATCCCACTGCGAACCAAAAGCAAAACATGTTGGTTGGACGTAAGCCACAAAACCCTCCATAAGCGGAACACGTTCTGCCTTTCGACTCCATGATGCTCGTGGGACTTCTAAATATTCTTTTCAGGCCGGGACGGAATCTGCGTGAAATATCGCTAATTTTTGGATTCGGGAATCGGTCCAGGGACCATTTCCTACCAGAGACCCTTGCATAAGCTATTACGCTCGTATAGAAGAATCATCTCGGGCCTTCGCGGCACCATTGAACTGTGCGTGCAACGTTGCAAGTGAAATTTACTGGCACATGTTTGAATCATACAGCGTCGCACGTCCGTCATTTTGGAAGCGGAATCGGTTCCGAATTCTGGAATATGACCGGAATAGGTTCTGGAGATGGAGGCGCGGGCCTTGTTCGACGCATGTGTTCAAGATTTCGACAATCGCATAGGTAATTCGTCGCACACTGTAGGACTTATGCAGTCGCCACAAATGGGGCTTCGTAAGCTTAAGCATACCTCTATAAGGTGGCGTTTTTGCTTCCAGAGCGATGACCAGTGACAAGTACAAAAGCAAATTGTGGTATGGGGCTTTTGTCGTGCCCAACCTTGCAGGCTATGAAACCGCGTTCTCAGCAGCCAAAAAAAATCAAACAAATTTCGGCAAGAAGTTTAGGTTGCAATAAATTTTAGCTAGGGGTGCCAAAAAAACCCGCGCTGCGCCTGTCCTCCCTGCGCCCCTTTTCGAAGTTTGGAACTGGAATCCTTGCATCCTTGGGCTCCGTGCACTCCCTATATTTCCTGAACGAGGCAGTCAAGACAGCTGGGTCCGTGATGCAATTCTACGTCGCTATGCCGTCACGCTGGCCCGAACAATACGTAAATATCGGAAGGACCATTTTTCGCTTTATGGGACCGTTAACAGCCCGCTAGGGGCACCGTTCTGGTATTTTTGGAGAGATTCCAGTGCATATTCATTGGTCTCACGGAAATCACGCGCTCTTTTTGCGCGCAATCCCATGAGCGAATGTTGGTTGACGTGAAAGAGAGCTCAAGCGTGGAAACGCTGCAGCGAGCCGAGCAGGGATACAAAAACTCGTATGATAGACTTAGACGACCGTACCGTACCGTACTGCGTACCGTATTCTACGGTACGGAGTACGGTACGTGGGGTCACGCTCAGTACGGGGTACGGTACGGCATGATTTTCTTGTTAAAAATGCACTAATACGGCAGTACGGTACGGCCGTACTACGGCCGTACCGTATTCCATACCGTATTATACGGTACGGAGTACGGTACGCGGAGGATCAGTACGGTATGGAGTACGGTACGGGGGTGTCGCGTCTAAGTATACCGTATGATTCCCTTAAAAATCGGCCATCTTCCAGTGCATATGACGGAACTTTGCATGTTCATACTGTCTTTTGGCCCATGTTGGGCACGATTGTGGGCAACGGGACTACAAGTCTAGGCCCGGACGTGTCCTCATACCCTGGCCTTAGGCCTCATTTCCTGTGTAGTATTTACAGGTTCGATCTGTGACCCAACGATTTCAAAGAGGGATTCAAGCTTTAGCCTAAATGGCGTGCCGTAGGCGCCGCCAGAGCTATTTTTTCGGGTTACTTGGCGGAAATTATTAAAAATATTCAACGCAACTTTGTCAACAAGACTACTAGGAGATATACTAGGAGGCTCCACGCGGGTCCCACCGGGAAGCCGGGGCCATGATATGTGTGAGTAACTGAGGACCTGGCCGAGTATAGGCCCGGGACCGGCCCGGGTCGAGCTCCAGACCGTTGGGCACGGTTGCCTAGGACTGGTAGAATTTTTAACTGAACAAAGGTCGCTAAGCCGTTCGATCTCTGTTCCATCAAAAGAATGCGACATGAATGTTGTGGTGACGACGTTAAAGCGTCCTTTACCGAGTCATTTGCTGAAAATGCTACGGCTCGTTATTCATTCGTTAACATGCGACATAACACTATCTCGAGAATGGTGAATGGGAGTGAAAGGGCAAAAAAGTAGGATCTTAGGGGTGTTCCCTCTAAATTCAGGCCTTACGACGCCACCATCGTTCAACGCCTTAGCGCGATTATTTTCGTTTTTTCTCCGCTCGCTCAGCGCTCCGAATGCAACAACTTCCTTGTCCTCCTTTCAGGCGAGCACTGAACTGCAGCGCAAACACGCATTCGACGCGATCCTTTACGATTCGATGTATGCGATCCATTTTGCACTTCCATCACGAGCACCCTCCTCCGCAACGCGACGACGACCTTTGATTCCCCGCGTTCTTCGACGGACGACGACTGAACGCGCCTCTGTTTGCACGAGTTATTTGCATACATAAGGCGTAAAACCTAGCAATCTATCTCGGTTGCAAAGTTCCTACCCATCCGTAGGACGCTGTGCCCCCGTTTAGACCAGGAAAAATCATATTGTTCAGCACAAGTTGGTATAAGATCGTCGGGCATATAAAATGGCCTGTCGGTCTTGGTGTCGAATATCGATCATTTTCTTGGGATTGGAACCGGTCCGAAAGGTCGATTCCATCGAATTTTCGGTTTCCTATTTTCCCAACGGCCTTCATCCGCAGGACTCTCGTCCTTAGTTAGACCTAAAACGCTTTTTGGACCGGAAAATCCTGTGCCTCCTCTAGTTTTGAAAACTGGTTCAACCATAAGTCGACGGAGGACGACGACTGAATGCGCCCCTGTTTGCACGTGTTATTTGCATAAGCTGTAAAACGGTTTCTGCGTAAACTTTAAAGGGCTTAGCGGGCGACGGACGCGACCGATTGAACCGGGCGCTGGTGCCTCCGTTCAGGCGGTGGCTTTCTCGTCCAACGTTTAGCGTTCAGTTTGCAGAGGACGTTAGCCTCGACGGTGACACACGCGCCTCATTGGTACCTGCGCGTACCTGGCACCCGCAGGAATCCCGGAAATGGCCGCTACACTATGCGGCCTATAAAGAATTTATTGCGTCCTTTCCGAATTTTGTGCGCGTTAGCAGCTGTGTCATCACATGAACATATGGTTCCACATCGAGCGCGTTAATCATGCCCTATCGCGAGTCTAGTTCAGGGCTTTATTGTTTTCGACGGTTCCTGCACATGCTTCCTAGCCCTATATGGAAATATATAGAAAGTTAGGTGGTCATTATCAGCTTCATTTCATCCGCAGTACTCCTGGCGACTGGAACAAAACACTTAAGAACCCGCGAAAATTCTCGCTTTTTGTGGAAACTGACGATTTAAGCGATGAGCAATCTCGTACTTAAAACTCAGCTAGACGTCTACAAATATTCAAGCCTACACTTACAGAGATCACGTGGACAGGTGGCCCAACAAACAGAATGATTTTTGAGGCTTTAAGTAGAGGTCAAGCTCCACTATTTACTCCCGTTGTTCGTATGTATAGTGTGCTACCTAGTGACTGGCACTGACCTACGTTTGTCCATCCAAGAGGCTTCCCAGCCTACACTCCGCACCGTGATCTCGAACAGCTGGTAAACCAAAATGTTTGGTCTTTCAGCGCTTATAGTGTGAGGGGTAACATCGATTGAACCCTGTGCGGGGGCCGAGGGGTCCGGCCCCCGGCCCCAGCCCCCCTCATTTACAGACCTAGTCCCGGGGGCCTGGGGGCCGGCCCCCCAGGCCCGGCCCCTCACTGATTTTGCCTCATATCTGGGCCCCCGTGCGGACCCCACCGAATTTCTCTCCCTCCCCCCCCCCCGCCCCCGCCCCGGGCCCCAACCCTTCCCCGCACAGGGTTGATTGCGGCTCAAGTTATCCTGTTCACAGCCCTTGATACACCTCGTGATTCTTCATGGTTCCGAAGTTTAGGCTATGGATGTTCGACTAATGGATGCTGCCTGTACATACACCAAAAGAGTACCCTAATAACGCTATACCCTCAGTCGTAAAAACGTGTTTTAAAGGCTTGTTGCCCTATAAAAGCGCAGTTGTCGGTAAGACAGTGAGACTTGTACGGGATGATGAACTGTTCATGCAAAGGTAAAAGTTCTAAAGCGCCAGGTTTAAAAAAGTGTCCGTAACAGTGCCAGAAGTGCCATTTTCCCCTTGAACCTTCGGCAAGTTTTAGCCTGAGGGTTTTGCACCTGCAGGAAATCACTAGCCTAGAATTAACCTGCATTCGCAGAAGAAATAGGTACGTCATAGTTACACCTCTATTTGTCCCCAATAATTTGCACTTTGAAGTATTTTTGCAAGTATCTACTGCAGCAACCAATGTGCTTCGAACGTTTTTTCTCCCCTTTTGCCACGTGGAAACGTTTCACTACATTAAACGTTACGAAACATCGCAAACAAGCCCTGCTTGCAGAGGACTCTGTTTTCGAAACCACTCCGCATACATTACGCGTGGCACCGCGGAGATCCGCACCCTACTTATGCGACGCATATGTTTCTAGTCGGGCGAAAAAATGCGTCAACAAGAGCGTGTGCGCCCGACAGCTGTGCACAATGCTTCCTTCTTTTTTTTGCTTTTCTCTGCGCTGCGCCGCACGATTCATCTCGCCGCCGTGGCGCCCGATGGCGTAAGCATATGCGGCTAATGTGTTTTCGGCAGGTAGCGCGTAAACAATGCATTAATCATCGTAAATTCGAATTCGAAGCGTGGGCCACGAGGCTACAGAGCAAACAATCGTTGGGTGGCAGATTTTGTTTCATAAGCGTTTTGTTCATACAGCTAGCTATATCGATGGCGGACCCAGTGGAGCATTCTGGCCATAAATTCTGTTCATCCTTTGAAATTCTGATTCGCTTCGGTTTTTAGCTTCCGCATTCGGGAATCGTTTTGGATTTTGGAATCTTAGACCGCTATCTACACCCTCAAGCCGAGATAGGTACCGAGTAAGCTTCGCGATACCCAGACAGGCGGCACTTCCTCGACCTGGCTGTTCAGCGGTGAAAGGGCCTTTAAACAAGCATTTCCGAATTTTAGGCATGGTCACCCGGGATGGGCTCCCGATTTGCGGCAAGTTGTAACAGTTTTGGTAAGATTATGACCTTTCAACTTTTAGCGCACTGTGTGCTGCTAGCTGCCCGAGTTGTAGTTTTGGCTTTGCCCTAGTTTACTGAGGAAGTTGGAGGGCCTCTTCCGAGGGTTGCCTAAAGTGTTCATGCACGAAACCTTAAGACCTTAAAACTTAGACTAGTCTTAGACTTAAGACCTTAGACCGAGGCCTTAAGTGCTGAGCCTTCTTGGACATTCTCGCCACGTCTTTACCTCATTTCCCGGACTCCTGTACTTTCCTGGGCGGAAGATTGTGCTAATTAACGCGAGCTCCCTTCGACGTTCCCAGTCGCTAATTGCGTCAAGGACGCCTTGCTTTAAAAATAGTCCCATTCAGGCAAATTAAACTTGATTAGCCCCCACGTCATCTCGAACGTTGAGAGGTCCTCGACCTACCACAAAAAATGTTTCCGCGGCCCGCGCTGCGCGACGACAAATGGCGTCGACAGGTGGCCACCGCTGGCGGGGTGGCCCTCGATCTTATACGCTCTCGAACTCGTCCGTCTTTTGTTCCTCTTTTCAGTGACGGCTCACTGGCATTCGTCATACTTTACACACTGGACCCGGAATAGAGCTGCTAATGCAAGATGAATGTAGAAAAACAAAGGAAAGACTGAAAAGTTCAAGTCTCGTCCGAATGTTTTGCTCGTGTCCCTTACGGGTTTTGCTCGTAGACTTCTCGGCTACTTCTGGGCCGAACGCGGCACTAAAAGTAAAGTAAATATACCTGAATTTCGTTCTGTCGGGCCTGGCTGATCTCTCAAGTTCAGCTTGAGAAGAAGAAGACGCGATCCGAACTGGAACGGATCAATACCTAAAAAAATGGGCAGAGTTCTGAACATCCAGACAGAGCGGACCGTTCACAGTCCGCTCTGTTCACACCATAGCCATGACGATAATGCCGTGATCCGGAGCAAACGCGGCGAATCAGTCCACTGACTTAAGCCAGTCCTAAAGCTTGCATTTATCTCCAGCTACATTCCAGGAATGCGGATTCGGATTCGGCTTCGGAAATTCGGTCATTTTGCTTCGGATTCGGATTTCAAATTTAAGAGTATACCCGACTTTTTATAGCCTTTCGTTTAGCACGTATCAAAAGGATCACACAGTATAGTGTCGTTAATCCAAATTACAGTCGTTTAGTTGGTGTTCTTGCGGTAATGTACTCACTGGCTTTAGTCGTTATTAAAAGTCTTATTCGAAAATTCGGATTCGGATATTCGGTAGTTTTGCTTCGGATTCGGTTTTAGCCTTGGGCCTAAACTCGCATCCGGATCGGTTTTATTTTGAAGAGACCCCGTCCCTGCTACATTCATAGGTCGCCCTTCTGATATCCCCTCACTTCCTCGTCCACGCTGAAGACATCATATGGATCCACTCATCGCTGTTTTTCCTCATCGTCGCCAGTCCAATGCGTCCATTCGCCTTTACATTGTCACACCGGAATGAAAGTGTCGCCGTAGGTAAAAAAAGTGAACGCCATTGAGAGTGTTGGTCGTTTCGCAAGGCCGCTTGGGTGGGGTGCTTACGACGACGACGACGATGCGAAACTTGACCTTCGCTCTGCGCCGCATTGGTCTTCGCTTTTTTCTGCGCCGAGCACATTTCCCTCTCACATTTCAGGGCCCGCTGTTTACGTCCCGAGAATCCCCCATTCACTCTTATTGCACTCTTTTCGCTCGTTGAGAGCGTAGTGAGTAATGTGTTTTTGCAGCACAGCGAATGCGTCATTGCATCGTTTGCAGCACCTGTAGCTGCACAGCTCGGCGCGCTGCAGCGATCCGCAGCGCCGTGCGGGCGGCTCATCCAGACTTGACTCACTGCAGCGCGGCAGGGTAAGCGAGAAGCGCTGCGGATAGTGTTCTTCCCCGTCTCCTTCTGTCCCTTCTTGTAACCTGCAGCGCTGCTTGTAGCATGACTGCAGCACTGCGGAAAGTGCTGTTTCCCGTTCCATTCGGTCCCTTCGTGACCTGAACGGCTCCATTGCATCACGAACCGTAGCGCTGCGTCAATTGTTCTGCGGACCTAGAAGCGCGCGCCGCGCAGCAAATCTGCAGCGCACAAACAAAGTTTTGCCTTGTACCTTGTAATGAGAAACAATCACGGCCCGAGCTTCATCTGCAGCGCTGCAAGCGCGCTTCCATTAGATCCCATGCATTTGCTGCAAAACGCAGAACATCCGCTGTGATGCAGACAATTACACCAACCTCCTTTGTTGAGAGCGTACACATTGTCCAGCTCGCAGCGTAAGAGTCAAAACCAAACCATAGCGCTGAGATGCGGCGCAGCAAGTTCGCAGCTCGGCGGAAGAAAATGCGCAAAAAATCCTCCGTAGTGTAGTGTGAAGGCGTATGCATCATCGCATATCCTCGCAGCGTCACGTTCACAACGGTCGCTAGTCCACGTTGGAAACCATTGTCCCTTCCTCCGTGCGCGGTGACCTTCGCTCGGAAGAGTGTGCATCGGCGTAGCAGCTGGCCTTTTTGTCCGTCCATTTTTCTCCGCATCGCGCGCATGAAGGCTCTCATCGCTGGGGCGCTCTCTCCAGAGAGCAATTTTCTCCGCGGCCGAATGCATTATTGTTCGACACACACACAGCACAGTGGTGGCGATGACGAGACCTTCGGGATGGGAAAAGCGGAAGGTGTTGCGCATACTCTCGGGAATGCAGCTCACGCGGCCTATCACAGCAACATTATGTACCACAGCTTTGAGATCGAAACGATGCGCTTCGTGTCGCAGGCATTACCCGTTAAAGGTTCTCTGCAGGTCCGCACATGCATAAAAAACCAAAGTGCACCAACGGTAATTTCCAGTAGAAACACTTGCTTTTAGTTGCTTAAACTCAAGCATATACGATTTTAAACTTTTTTAAAAGGCTTTACTTAATGACAGGCTGCTTTTCATTATTGTGACTTGTCCAGCTCTGGCTCCAAGGGATGGCCTTACTATAAGGAAGACTTGGTGGGCCGTGCCGACCCGTACTTCGTTCCGTTTCCCGTTCTACGGAACGGAAAACAATATCCCGTTCCGTACCTGTACCGCAGGGATGGGTTCTGATTCTGAAATTCTAATTCTGAAACGATAATCCGATCAGAGTCCATCCCTGCTGTACGGAACGGAGTACGGAACAGCTCGAAAACTGACGCCGATCTGTTCGTTCTAGTGAGAAACGAGACGGAAAACGGCCGTTTTCCGTTCCGCTTTGTTTTCCTCGGAGTGCTCTCCGGAACGGGGCTCGTACGAGTGGGTCACACTGAACGGAGTTCGGTACGGAAGGGGTATCCGCCAAGTCTACTATTAGGGGGATTTATTAGCCTGATGGGTCCTTCTACCTTCCACTTTTCTCGACCTTCCTCCTCCTCCTTCGTAAGTCCCGGTCTTTGCGAAAAGCGTGTTTTTCCTTCCCCCTTTTCTCCGTTCCCCATCATTTCGCCACTTAAGCCACTTACGGTGCGACCTTCGGTCGCACCTCTCTCCGGGAGGCTCTCACGGCCGCCGCGTCCTTCGCTGCGTCGAAAACAACAAAGGACGGGGAGAGTGTGGGAGAGAATAGCGCCCCCGACGGGGCGCTATTATGACGTCATCGTGCGCGTTCTTTCCGAAACACAAACTCCCACCGGTTTCGGAATGCGCTTTCATTGCTGCTCTCCTCCCGGTATTATCGTGATTCTTGCTGCGATTGTTTTCGTTGACGCCATTCGAAGCGAAACACGTGATTGAGTAAGGCGGCAGCGTGGTCTTTGGGAAATTGAGCGCCTAATGACGTCGACGGCGACTAGGAACTTAGCATACACACCTCCAATTAATGATCCGGCTTCGCTATTTTAGAGCGTTTGAAACTGTCTTCGACGCTAAAAATTATAACATAGTGGTTTCGGATTTTTACTCTCCATTTCTCGCTAAATTTTAAAGATTCGTTGCTGCGCATAGGGCGTATATTAGATACCTTTTGGCACACTTCGGGCCTCGCTGCCGTCGGTTACTAACAGAATGGCTCGTACAACATTGAGCCGACGGGTTCTAGGTGCCCTGAAGCGTCCTATGATGGCCTTCTGGCGTCTGGGACCAACAGTTTGCATGATCCTGCATGTTTCTGAGCCTTATCCTGCACTCAGGATGAGCCGCATGTTGACGGCAAGCATAAAACGCCTCAGGAGTGGCCTAGACCGGAGTAAATTGTCCTGAAAAGGATACCAAGTATGTGTAAGCCTAGCATCCCTCAGCGTAGCCAGGATGAGCGCATTAGTTTTCCTTGCTCGTCTAAGTTGTAATAATAGCTGTTGGAGGCGTGCCGTGTAGGTACAGGTACGCGTTAACCAGGAGGCTATGGCGGTGACCTGAGTTGGCTTCTCGTGCTCTCGCCCTTCAGAAACCCTTTTTGCGTGTTTCTAGCCATCTGAGTGGCTCTTGCCTTTGATTTGACTGCGGTCCTTTTCATCAGCCAAGTGTTATATGTGGTCCATTGTGCCAACAAAGGGCCGAAATCGCGGCCGGTCCTAGCTCGATCTACTCCGCTGCCTGCAATCGAAAAAAATTTCTCTTCGTGATAAGGAAACGTGAGCTGTCCTCGCTTCTCCCAGTATGGTCGTTGTTCTTTCTGATCATTGTTTTTGTTGACGCATTTTCGGATGGAACATGTGGTCCCACTGGCTTGGGAGCGAAGCCAAATTCAGACGTGCGTGTTTCAAGGAAATTCTCAGGTGGCCAGGAGAAGTGTCGTTAAAAATCAGCAGGTGCAGAGCATTGTTTTTGAGGACCAAATGGAGCGATATGGCCGTTGGTACGTGCGCCGAACCCGGAAGGAGAGATAACGACTGGAGAAAGAACAGTGCCGACAGTGTTCTTAAGGCCCACCTAGAGATGACTATCAGGGCAAGTCAGGTGTTTGCATGCGACGAGCGACGTTCTTTCGAAGTTTGGCGTGGGGTTAAAGGTCCATGAATCTGCCCAGTTCGTTGAGTGTCTTTTGACGGAATTGAAGTTTCGTTCCTTCGTGACCGTATTCTCCGTACAGATTCCGGTATGACGTTCTTAAAAGTACGCGCGTATGCTGCACAAATCTTTGTTGTTTTACGGAAAGTATTGACCGACGTTTGTTTTTAGCAAGTTATTCATGTTTAGTCTTTTCGTTTCAGATTTATTCGCACTATTTTTGGTCTAGTCGCAAACAAGACGTCAAAATTAGCGCTTTGTAAAGAGCTCGTAACATCTAACGGATTCAAAGATGCGCATTTTCACAAGCTTCTCGTTCCTATGTTTGCCAGGGCACTTCTTCGGTCTGAGAAGCGCGGAATACGTCGTTTTAGCAGGAGGGGCTTTTATGACTATAGGATCTCAAAACATATATTCTACCAAAACCAGTTTCATTATCAAGCACGGCTTCCACTATGGTTATCCTGACATCTTGACCACCTAAGCCTCTTTCTCGGTCTCTTCTTCCTCGCATATCGGATTGGACTTGCCATAACGGAGACCCCTCTTGCCTTAATGGGCGCCAAGTATCAACATATGGCACCAAGTGGTGGCGGTGAGTGGATTTGCGACATCCAAGGTATCGGATTAGAGTGTACTCTCGCGCGGCTTCGCGCCGCCGCTAAAACGATGCCGCTCTCGAGAACACCGTCTCGGATTACGGCGCGATCCGAGAGGGTGCCGCATCGGCGGCTTTGATCCCCTCTTGAATCGTCTCGGTGGAGATAAAACGCGCGGCGACCGACTGACGTGTGACACGCGCCGGCTCGGTAAATAGCATAGGGTTGATTAGTTGCGTAAGCGCGTTCCGGGTCGCCGAGTTTACAGTTTCGGTTACAAAGGGCGAGCGTCGCAAAGGAGCGCGTCGTAATTGGCAGGGCGTCAACAACGACATAATGCAATGCGATGCCGCGGAACCCAGAGACTCACTCACGGAGCACGAACGTCGGGTACACGACTATTGGAAAGCTTGCTTTGGTTTCCCCTCGGCGTGATACAAGCAGAGCCGTATTAACCTCATTTTAGTCACTGGGTATTCGTTTTGGTTCAGTTTTACAAGCCGCAGAGAGCTCATTAACGGGCGCGTCATAATGGCTTGCATCTATGATTCCGACCTCTGCCGCTTTCTCTTCCTCGTCCTCCACCAGTTGTGAAGAGGAAGACGAGAGAGGGCGGGGAAGGGAAATTCCAAACCGTGCTGGCCAAGGACGTATCCAGGAGCCCTCTGGAAGGAGGGGGAGACACGGGGCGGCCTTCGACCGGGACCGAAAAACGCCTCGGTCCCCTCTTTCGTAGTTTCCTGAAGTCCCCATTAGTCGCTTCCAAACAGTGAGTTTGCTTTAATAATACCTGAACCAGATCGTCGCTAGGTCCCAGAGACTTTTTGTCTTCTTTGGCACAAATTCGTTGGGAATGTGATTTGCCTTGGTCCCCCAGCTATGTCTATGCTGCTGGCTAGCCCGCGGCTGACTTTCATCGAACCCAATGCGGAACACGTCACATGAAATGGGAATTTCCCCGTTGCGTCTCCCATTGATTGAGTATGCAAATCCTCTTCCGTTGCCGTTCCCCTAACTGCGTCTCACACGCTGCGAACTATGAACCTTCGCGGTCGCGTGACGCAATCCCCCCTCGCACGCGCTCGCCGCCAAGCCGCTTTTGGTTCCGGAAGCGCCTCGAAATAGCGCCTCATGATTTCCCGCCGGGCAATTTACTTCCTTGCGAAAGTGTTGACGCGCTTTCTTCATGTCACACCTCGATAAACGCACGCATCGTCTAGCGGACGGGTGAGTAAACACGCGCGCGAGTTCTTTGATGTCTGAGCGAATATAATGCATTGATTTCTGGGGGCTTGCTTAAACCGCGCAAGTTCCATTTGCTGTTATTTTCTCTGACACCTTTTTCAAGAGTATAACAGAGTATTATTTTGATTTCCTCCAACATTTAGTCGGGTGAACGCCATCGATGTTTTTGCTAGCTTTTGTTCGCACGTTAGTGCTAAAGTAAAAACTGATCTTGGCTACGTCTTCACTAGTGTTCTCATAGCGCTTTTGTCCACAGTTGGCCTCATCGCGACGGGGTTGTCTGAAAACCTAGCACACTCTGAAACGTCGTCGATAACTGAGACCGCCAAGCCCCGCTTCAAATTGGTCGAACAAGAAGCCTTAATCCTACCTTGGATTCTTACAAGTGGTAATTTGAAACGAGTCCCATGCTTTGCATGCCGCAGGGCGCCACAAAGCGATAGCTCTAGGAAGGATATAAGTAACACATAGAAAATGAGGATGTTCCCCGCCTCCGCAATAGTCCTCGTCTTAGCCTGTGTTTTGAGGCATGCTTCGAAGGTTCTTTTGCCTTTGCTCTATTTTAGCTTCCTTTCTACCGCTGCGTCGCTTGGCCATCGGACTTACAGCTATGAGAGTCGCTTTTGCGAACACTATTTCTTTACTTTTTTTCCTTTCGTTTCCCCTTCATCCACTTCTTTCCCAAGAGCCAACGTCTCGATTCCGATTGATTGCTTGCAGGGAGGCCGCCGCGATCGCTCTCACAACACCCGTGACGATCACTGCCGCTGTGTGCTTTTATTTAATCGCGCCAGCCGCAGACGTCGTCGCGGTGGGCTTTGTGTGATTGTGCGAATATACTTTGCGATCGCGTCGACGCTGCTTTCTCGTCCGGTTATAGCTTCCTGGACCGCTCGCCGGCTGATCCGTTGCGTTCGCTTAAATAAGCTGACGATTATACCGGTCTTTAAGCCGGTTCTTTTAGGAGGATTGCGTTTAAGCCCCGGAAATTAGGCTCAACACGTCCAAACACTGACCGGAACAAACAGCCCGAGCGGCTTTCTTTTTTGTAGAGGGTTTGGAAAAATAGTCGAAGCGTTTCCTTGTTTGTGATTGTTGTTAATCGCTGTGCCACAATGATTTCCCGGGATACAGCCTCGCTCTACGGCTCATAGACGCAACTACAGTGAAATCTCAATATTCCGAACGCTACCCAAGTCACTCTTCTAAATGGCCCATGTCAAGCCAGTACGTTGTTCCATCCTCGTGGGCAGAGCACGTCCGGGAATTCTTGTCCATGCGGGCTAGTCGCCCTTCTGGCCGAGAGTCGATCCCTCTTTCGGTCCGATTCCAAAACTAAAAACGATTCCGATCTCCCAAAATGATCTACGTGCCGATCTCGTTTGCCGCCCTGCTTGGATTCTGATGTTCTGTTCCGACAATTCCGTGTAGAAACCTCGAGCGTCTTGCAAATTAAATGAAGCCGAAGCGCGTCTTCATCTCATAAGTCATAAGTCCCCAGTCATAAGAATTTATCTCTTCGTCTCTAAGGGTGCTCAGGTGCACTGTGGTGGTTGACAGGCCTATTCGACACTTTCAAGTTTTGAGCCTTTTTTTCCCTCTCTCTTTGCTCCCGGTTTTGTATTCCCCCTTCCGCCTGTTACACTCGTTCTTTCGAGGCTTTGTCTGGCGATGCTCACTTTCAAAAAAATGTCTGCACTTTGTGCCACCTGCGCTGCGTCGCTAACGCGTCGACGACATCGCATGGGCTACCAGACACGTCTCGGAATAAGCTTCTGTCTGGCTAGTCGCTTTTTCTGCACGCGACTTGGCCGCACTTGGCGATGGCTGATAACATAATTAAGTGGCTGAGGCGGACATGTAGATAAGATGCCGTGCACGCATTGCGAACCTGCTAAAATTAGCATCAAACCTACTTTTAGCATAGCAGTTATCGGCAAAGACCGTTTGAAATGCGTGAAAAAGCTCCTGAGAGACAGCGACAAACCGGTGTGGTTGGAATTTGTGGCGTAAACAAGGAAGGAAATCTATTATAGAACTGGTTTGGAGATTTCCTCACATCTTACTTTCAGTCTGTTTTTGCAGGTGCACTAAGTTTGAGCAACCAATCGCTGCAATAAAATCTTACCCGTAATGAATGACAAAAATCCTGCATCTGCACCAGTGTTTTTTTCTCACTCACCAGGAAGACCAAATTTGTTTTTATTAGACAAAATACTCTGTAAATACCAAGTTAATCATGGCCTATCGATCCGCATCCCGCTAGGCCCGGTCCCGAGGTCTTTGATCGATCCAGGAGGGCTATCAGGCTAAAGAGGACACTTCACCTCCGTAGCCAGGTTCTTCGACTTCATGAATAAGCGTGCTAGCGGATCGAGAATCTCCACGTTTTGATAGCCCCAGTCATTCCTCCACTAAAGTACAATTCGGGGTTTATCATCATGCTGATGACTAAGTGCAGATCTAAGCCCCTCTCCAACCCTCTATGCCCTATTGCTGGCGGGGATCGCCACGTTGCAAGCACCGCGTCGGTCTTCGATGCGCTGCCAGCAGCGATCAGGCGATCCCCACCCGATGTGTGAAAAGGATGACGCAATTTCCGCGTGCGCCTCGCTCGATGATGAGAAATCAACGCGGCGCCGCCGGCGAGCGCTTTTTCTGTCTTCTTAGCGTACGTAATCTCTGTTGACGATGACTTCTTCTTCTTGCCTCCTCTGTTCTTTCTGATGACTACGTCCACAGCAAGATTTTTGGAGGGCATGGCTACGCGGACTTTTGCTGAGGCTCGGGGACCGGGACCGATAGCGGGATCTGGACCACTGGCAACCTGTACCGGTTCCCGGACGGACCGAGATACGCGCCAATTTTAGGGTGGGCAGCCACACGGATATGTCGATTAAACTATCGAAAATAGTTGGAGTTTTCTGGGTGGTCTAATTTTTGCCTATATTGTCCGTAACTCCCCCCCCCC
>JNEY01000603.1:21727-32309 GCA_020875895.1 Aphelenchus avenae | reverse complement strand
GATCGACGTCGAAGCGGGTCTTGCCGGCGAGGACAGTGCTCTCGTCGGCCGCGTCGACCACACCAACGACCAAACCGTTCCGGCTCTTACGGGTCCTGTGCGACGCATCCAGTCCATGACACTCGTGTGCAAATAAGCCCCAATTCGGGTGGGAAATCGTGCGCTTTAGACTGATTTTCCTGTAAATTCAGGGTGAAAATTTACGTAAAAACGACGGAAAACAGCTCAAAGCGCACGGTTCCCTTCTGTCCAAAGCATTTTCTCGCACCCCCATCTCGAGACTCGAGCTTTTCCCCGTCTTCCGACGCCGATTTCAGTCCCCCAAAACCCGTTAAATCACCGTCAACGTGTACAGATCCCACTCTTTCTTGCATCTTTCAGTAGCGATATTAGCCGTAGTCTCCTCCAAATCCTCCTTTTCACCTTACTAACTCCTCTAGGAACCCTTTCAAGCACTTGTAGTCTAACCTGGCAGTCCCGAATTCATTCGCAGTCTCTAAAATCCCCTCATTCACTACTTGTCCTAGCCTTAGCGACCCTATTCCGCCTCTACGAGGCCGATCTTCCTGTCAAAACTGTGGTCTTCTTCACGCTGTACGTAGCGCACTATAGTCTCTCTCTCCCGTCTAGGAACCGGCCTAAGCCTAAACCAACCGAATCGCCTCAGTGCCGCCGCTCGTGCGGCACGCTAGTTCATTTACGTTGTACCTTAATCTTGCTCTTCGAAACGCGTCTCTTCAAACCACCACAAAGCCAATACGAACGGTATCGTTGTTACCTCCGGCCTTGTTACCTACTGCTACTACTACTACTTTCTCTCTCTCGCGCTGTGACATTTTCATGAGCCACTCATCAATGCGGTTGCCACACCACTTTGTTCATTTACCACGTGCGTTCTGCGTAGTCGTCTCCTCTCATTTCCATGTCCATGAACGGGCGCCTCTTTCTCTCCGGACGGAGACTTGTCAACTTGTCAGGAGTGTGGCGGATGGAAAGTGGCTTTAAACTGGGCCTATGAAGCCTGGAGCGGACTAAGGTAGTAGCCTAAATAGGCCTAAAACATGGTCTAAATCGGCTAAAAATTTTTTGTCTAAACGGACCAAACTGGGTCTAAAAGCCTAAGAAACACGCTTTAATGGTCTACATTGAGGTCTAAAATGGCCTAAAATTCGGTCTAAAATAACCTCGACTTCGGCCTAAAACTCCTAAGAGAACAGCCTAAAGGTTGCGTAAAACCGTGCGAACTAAAATCAGGCATGAACGTGCCTACTTTCCGAGCGGATTCCAGGCAAAAACATCGTTCAACCCTTGCCGTTTAAAGCCGCTTTCCACCGCTGCGCTCTTTTCTCCTTCATTACTGGGTAATCTTCCGCGTTCTCTCTACTCGCTTTTGACCGCTTCCTCCCGCCACCTTAACGCGACCACTCTAGTTCCTCTCCGTAGCGCTATGTGCAAGAGATACGCCGCTGTGCTGGGTCCCCGTCGAGCGTCTCACCTCTCACACCGGTACCACTTAGGAGACCACTTTGTTGCTAATGTGCTAAGCTCTGCGTGTGTATAACTCGGTCGTTTTTCTCTCTCTCTTTCCAGCTCTATTGTTACTTCTCTCAAGCTCGCCACCCGCCGCACGTTGTTCTCGTTAAGTAGGCTTTCCGTCGTAGTAGTTGTGTACACTCACTCTCAGCGCCGTGTATGAAATAAACGTTAAGTTATACGCATTGCAGTGTAAAAAACAGTTAGTAAGGCTTGAAGATTGCCAGAAAACTTGGTAGAGCATAATAATGCTAATTTTATAGATACTCGACTTGTCACTGGATAAGTTAGCAAAGCAGTTGCCGTTCCAGAATGTTTCCGAACGCATTGCCAGTGTTGCCCAAAATGAAGCCCTCATGAAGCCACCATGAATAATTATCTGTACGTTCATATGAGGCTTTGAGCTCCTATAAGGGTCTACGGAGAATAATTTAAATGTACGGTATTATCCGGAAAGTCTTCTCCCTCCGCCGAGATTTCAGTTGTAAACCACGACAAAATCAACCCCTTATTGTCACTAAGGGTGAATGTTTGTGTACGTGTTAGCGACAGTTCTTCAGGAACGGCTAAGAGTACGCCAGGCGAATCTCAGGAATACGCAAATTGGATTCCAACGGCAACATTAGCATTGCAGTCTGCTAGTTTAGTTCTTCGGATTTTCCCGAAAACGAGACCATTTGCAGCGCATGAGAACTACTTGAAACACAAAGTTCGTGCATTTTATTAACGCCTTCGATATTCTCCTGCATCATCGCCCAGCACCACCGGACAGTATAAAGGCAGGAGAGAAGGATTTGGGGTAGTAGTACTTTCCGGCCTCCATCTGACAGATCGCTTGGCCCTTCGTCGTGCAGTCCACGTAAATCCAATCGCCGCTTGCAAGCGCAATGCTCCCGACGGTCTCGGGCACCGTTACAAGCCGGAAGCAGCACGCACGCTCAGTGGAATTACACGACCTGTTTAGATCCTTCGGAACACGGAAGTCCATCGGAAAATAGTTCACGCTCGTATCGTCCGACCATTGTCGCGAGTAATAAGAGCTCTTGGGCATGTGCAGTCCAATGTACAACGGATGGGTGCTTCCTAGTCGAGACGGGACAAAGTCTACAAAAAAGTGGCTTACGTGAGAACGTGCCGACCGGACCAAGTAACTGAGAGCGATGCTTGAAAAGGTTTGTGCTAGGGCTGGTCGAGAATCGGGACCGAGAGCGGGAATCGTTGCCTTTTGAGGATCGTTAATAACGCCTTAAGCACGGCTATTTTGATCCTGTCTTAGCTCGTTTTGAGGCCATTTTGGCCTATTTTTGGCCCCTTTTAGATCCCCCACCACTGCCTCCGATCGCCGACTTTCTACAAAATTTCCTAGCGCACACGCGCAAGTAAAAACCAAGGTTTTATACACCGTGTTACCTTTAAGAAAAAAAGTTTGCCTGAAGGTCGTGAATGGACACCAGCGAAGAATTCTTGCGGTTACACTCGCTGACGTGCTCCCAGAATGTACGCAGCGGAGTCTTCGTGAGCTAAATGCAGCATAGTGTGCATCGCACAAAAAGTGTCTCCAGAACCGGGCGTGTTGTAAAAGCCTAAATCGCTAAACAACAAGCTGCCAACTTCAGGCAGACTTCGCCCTTCAGTACCGAGCTCCGTACTGTACTGACCACCCTTAGCGTGCTTCGTGCCGTACTGACTTCCCGTATCATACTGAAAATGGGGCCGTATTACGTGCCGTTCTCTACTAGAACGGCACGGAACCGCCTCGTCTTTTTAGCCGCGCCGTACCACTACGGAACGGCGAACGGCCCGTACTGACAATATGCCTTGGCGTATTTCGTGCCGTGGAATACGGAAAACGGCACCGAACGCAGCACGGCACGGTACGGCTGCCGAAGTCCATCTTCAGGCAACACCTTTGCATTACGAGGACTAGCAAGCTTCCCTCTACGATTTCTGCTTGTACGCAGTTTTTAAAACTCCAAAAAGCGTGAGGCACAGCCTATTTTGAAGCTTACCTGGTAGCACTTGTTGCGATGCGGGTAAAATGTCCAGCCGGCTGGACAGCACTCGCGAACGCACTTCTTAACGGGCCAACCTTGGGGTTGAGCCGTGCTCGACAGGCCCAGAGAAAGGAAAACTAGCGCTACGCATGGGACGTCCATACTGAGGACCTCAGCGTGGGACGCACCCAGCCTTCTGTGTTTGGTAAAGCGACGCGCTTCTGGTTATAAGAGCCTGCTTGAGGCCCTCAATGTTTGTGGAATCCGCAAATATGACCTAAGCATTATGTGAAGGAACTCTGTGGTGACGCACGACTCTTTGTGACATGGCCGATCGTTACGCGACACAATCCACTTATTGGCGCATCGATGAGGATACTTTAAAGAGGTTGTGATGTTAATGATTTCTTTAAACACGGAAACGATGCAAGCTCGTAAAAATGATAGAAGTGAGCAATCATCCTTCCGGCCCGACTGTTTCCGGCCCGACTGTTTCTGTTTCAGGAAAAAAGACTGCCTGATCTCGTGGTTCTTTCTCTGGTACGTGCGACTGTCGTTTTCACCCGCAACTTAACCCTTTTAAGAGCTTCTCAGTATCCTTGATCGCGAAGAAGCAAACGACTTTAACACATACTGCTGTCCCGGTACGGAATGTTAACGGCGCTTAACTATATTTGACCCTGTTCATAGCAATACTTGTTTCCAGTCCGCCCTCACTAACGTTTCGAACCGTAGTTGCATAACTAGTGCCATTCGATATGTTGTGCTGACGGCGCCGTACGCGAACCCATATTCGTCGCGTAGCAGACGTTTTGCACGACTCTTTCCGTGCCGGAAATCGTCTCCTTTTCGTGAGTGAAACTGGCCATTAACGTACATCCAGGACGCATCAGATTTCAACAAAAACACGTGTTCAAGTGCGAGTGCTGCATGCAAGATAAAAGTACTGACCCAGAGAGGCTTTCGCTGCCATAGAATCCTTTTGTGTGGACGCGCACATGTTTGGTTCTCTAATGTGGAAAAATTTATAACGCAGGTGGAATACTTTCATTTTTGGTTTCCGATGACAGCTTGAAAGGAGCTGCGTCATCCAGAAAATTGTTTCCCGAAGTTATCAGCTTCTGAGTGAACTATCTCTGAAAGAAACACGCCAGTAGTAGCACTGCTTATGCTGTTCCGTTTACTTCTTTGTTTGTTCAGAGAAAGAGAATTATTGAGTTCCAGTAGCCAGGATCGCTTTTGACCATTCAAGTCATCGTGCTTTTTGTGAGCAGGGTCGGAAACATCTAGTGGCACATTCAATTGGCATCTAGTGGCCGAAGAATTTTTATTTTAAGAAATTTTAATTTTCGGGATTTCACTTTTCAGAAATGCCAATCTCGTCCTGCTCGTTAATAATCACAACAGTCGTTCGAATATTACAGGAAATGACGCGAATCCTTCTCGTACTTCTGGTCTTCTCGCTTGCGGTGGCTGTTACATACTGCTCCATACTTCGACCCGGCATGGGCATGGGTGGCGGCTACATGCCCTACGGCGGTGGCGGCTATGGCGGCGGCTTTGGCGCTGGACGCAGAACGTACGGCGGTCGTTCGAGCTACGCCGGTGGCGGATGTCCGCCCGGACAGCCGTGTGCAATGGGATGGAGTTGACTGTCTGCTTGGATCTTGCTGGATGATTTGTACAACTATACGCTTCCGTTTACTGATAAAGTCAGACAGCATTGGCGATACTGGATAAAATGAATGTCGTATAACTTCTTTGGAGTAAGTTTGGCAGATGCACTCCCGTGAGGAAATCCGTGGCGTGTATCATGCCATGCATCACGTCACGAGTAGCGTAGGTCGTTTTTCAAGTAATGGACATTTGTGGATGCGGGAAGCGACGCACATTGGTTTCAGTACTTGGTCCGTTTATGAGAGAAAACTAGAAAATCGGAACCTTTTCTAGTTCACCTATCCGTTCGGCAGTTGCCTGTCGGTTCGAATAACGCTGAGTACATTTTGGCTGTGTCTTCGAGGTGGCTACGGACTTGATTCCCTTTGGCCTGGAAATGACTGAGAGCTATTGCTCCCTCTCCCCGGCCGTCCCGCATAACAGGCACGATACAAAGTCGTTTAAGTATTAAATTATTTCAACCATGGGTCAATGGCTATTTGCTCGTAAACGAGCAGACGCAAATATATAGGTCCACTTTAGTGCTCGTTTGTGCATTACCCAAGATGAAATGCTATTTCAGGACCACTTTTTCCGTCTTCTTTAAGTGGTCCTAACCTTTTTTTCGCTTACTAATTGGTCGAACAGTAAACGCAGCACTTCGGCGAACTCGGACCACTTCATTGTTGTCGTTTATTCATGACGCACCTCCGGTCCATCGGGGCCTCTTTAAAACGTGGAGAAAATCGTTTGTGGGCAGCATGCAATTTTTGGTGTGCCTTTGTGGCTTAAACCAAGGTTGCTGCTGAATTCAATGTTCAGTATTTGGCAAGCTTTATGTGCGTTAGTATACCTTGACAGTGTATCAAGTAGGTAGCCACTCAGTGAAGAAAATAATTGAAAATTGGTCAAAAGTTTCGGTTAAGCAACGGCTTAAGCTTAGACTTTGGCTTATTTTTGCCTTTACGACCGACATAGTACGGGTTTTTGGTACAGGCCGTACTGAGTACGGTACGGCTGTACGGTACGGGGGGGGGCAGCACGGTACGGGGGGTCAGTACGGTACTGCTGGGTTTTGCGGAGATTTAGAAGAGGCTTATCCTGTTTTCACTCTGACAGGAATTGTACCATTGCAACTTTGGCTTGAACTATAACGGTCCCTTCTAGGTTACTTTGTAGACTTTTCGTCCTCGTTTTCTTTTGTCCACTGTGTCCAATAACGGCGACCTTTTGCGTTTCAGATGACGTTTACACGAGTGATCGCCTTACTTCTACTGGTTCTCGTCGTCGCTACGGATGCCTACTACATGATGAACCCAGGCATAGGCTACGGCGGCGGCTACGGAATGGGCATGCCGTATGGTGGCGGCTTTGGCGGGGGCTTCGGACGGCGAATGTGGGGCGGTGGGCCGAGCTACGGCGGCGGTTGTCCTCCGGGAATGATGTGCGCAATGGGATAAAAGTACCTTCAGCAGAAGCGTCATTTGTTTACCTATAGAGCGTAGTATTAAATCTAATATTCATGGCTTTCCCTGAACCGTAATTTTTTTGCGATGAACTGAAATGAACTCAAGGTTGAGTTCAGTGCACTCAAATTCAGTGAACTTGTACGTTCATATACGCCGCCGATAGGTAAGAAGGTCCCTTTAGTGATGAAAATTGTAGGAAGTAGTTGCAACGTGCATTCTAAAGCCTCCACGCAGGCCGAAAATTATCTTGTACTGGTAAACTGATTTAGCGAATACGGTGCAATGCGGTCACTTCAGCAGACGTGACGGAATATTCATTTGGAAGCGGTTTCAAAATAGACGAAAAAGGACGAAAATTCGGAGTCGTGATCGTCGAAGTAATGGTGGATGAGCTTTGCTGGTCACTTCGCCTTGTCTATTTGCGTAGCTGGGACGCGCTTGCCCTGTGAGGACTATTTCGGACATTGGCGCGCTAGATACCAGACGTTAAACGCTAAACTGCGGGGCAGTACAGTTTCAGCTTTGTTCCGATATCAACCAGCGCATTATGTACGTTTTCATTCTTGGCCCTTTCTTCTTACTAATTAGCGTTGAAGCGACGAGGGCGGAGGATCGAGTGACCCACATCGTCCGCGAAATGGTCGGATGCGTGTATGAGGTAAGCGTGCACGCCGTCAAGCTTCGCCTTCTCGCGGAACAAATCATGTGAGAACAGAAAAAAAGCAAACTGGAAGGAGTCGTATTTATGGTCGCGTAGGCCTAGCCTTGCATGACCAATTTCGCGCATGGAAGGGAATGCTGTGCGCGGAAGCGGTTCTCGGAAGAGTAGGGGCTTAGCGGTGTTGTCCGGTGCGGATCTGGGGACTGAAAGACTCCTGAAAGAGCAAGTCCAAACCGGAACTTCTCAAGACGGTATTTGTGCTATAAAGTGCACAGAGAGAAGGGTGGAGCTCAGTATACACCAAACAGGGCTGAGCGCCGGTCATATCCGGGACCGAATCCGATTTCGATACTCTTCCAAAACTGAAGAGCGTTTTCGATTATCAATCCGATTCGAAGAAGGTGAGATGACGGGTATTTCGATGCCCATTCCAGTATTAGCCTGCAGGCATAGGCATGACGAAGGCGTACTCAGTCTGCCTATGAGAACGAGGCTGATTGGCGAGATTGTGCTAGGAGTCGCTTTGTTTAACACGCTCGATTTCAGAAGTTCTGGAACGACACGGACGCGGGGCCGCACGAGAACGACTTCTTTCACAAAGCGTTCCGGAAGTACGGCCCGCGGCCGGACTTCCAGCGGCTCTTCGACACCTGTAGTGACCTTCACAACAACGCATTTGGCACGCGGAAGAACCCCGCCATTCGGAACACTCTTCCACGTGGACCAGCTCCGATTCCGCCGTCGACGAAGAAATCGGTGATGAAAAGTCTGGGCAAATCGGTCCCGCCAGAACCGCATGCGATTCACGGGAATGAGACGCATCCGGTGGACCCACACACGGAGTGCGCCGGCTTCGCCATGGGCCTGCCGTTCTGCCTCGACAAGGATATGCACGTGAGCTGCATTCTGAACAACTACGGCCCGAACGGATTTGTGCGTAAGGTCTCGAAGGAGGTATTCCATCGACTACTCGAGGTAAGTTTGCTCATTGCGGGGTAATGATCGGCTACCGATAGCCGTATCGTACTCCGTCCGTAATGAACCCCTTTTTCCTTCCTTTTGACGTGCCCTTTTGGCGCATCTAAGCGTAGTCTGCTGATGCCTCTGCTAGGGCCCAAAATACAGGATACAATACTTGGGGAACCCCTGTATGGCTACGCACACTAAATCTTAATAAGGCATCGAATAACGACCATTTTGAAATCGGATCGTGTTAAAACTATGGGATTGGACCGTCTACAGACCTGAGAGCAACCAAGGAAGCTGTGCACTGCGACGTACCGTATATCGGCGCGGCAGAACGGCACGGGCGTCAGCGGGAGACTGCCGTACGTACGGTTCCGCTGGGGGGGGGGGGGTCTGTACGGGAGGCTTCGGTTTGCTGGCATAACGGGTACGGGCAGTGCCGGGGTTCGTACCGTATTACGGCCCGTACCGTACTGTCCGTAATGTGGCACGAGTCAGTGAGGTGCGGCAGTACGGTAGGGCACGGCAGGGCAGTAGAGTAAGGCAGTACAGCGCGACTGCCGTTTGCCGATCTTTGTCAGCAGTACACAGGGCATTAGGTCTCGGGATCCCTCGGGTCTGGAACCGAAGCCGACGCGAAGGCAAAATTAACCGAAGATCGAAGCCGAAGCTAAGCAAAGCGCTCATAGAAAGTGCCCAGAAAATGTATGGTATTCGCATGGGTCAACTTGGCCCGCGGCCAGGCGCCGCCAGCACAAATTTTCACTAACAATGTCAAACTCTCGCCTAAAATCTGAATGGTGTTGCCTGCGGCGAAACCGATAAAAACCATCGAAAAGCTTCGATTCCTACGGTCATTTTGACCGAAGCCGAAGATCGAAGCCAAAAGAACACCGAAGATCGAAGCCGAAGATTCCCCAGCCCTAAGCCGCACGCTGACGCTAACCAGTCCGACGGTATATGCCATACGCACAACCGGCATTTTTAGGCCCACTTCGACTGCCACAACACCCACTGCCTGCGCATCGTGATTAAGCAGATGGACATGGAGGCGGAGGACTTCTCCATTTTCGCCGACTATCACCGCCTGCAGACGATCAATGGGGACTTCCTCTTCGACTTCGAGGGGCCAGTTCGAATGGAAATCGACTCGCTCGAGCATTCCTATCCGAAAACGTTCGAGTTCCGACGTGGACCGGAAGGGAAGTGCGGAAGGGAGTTCTTCGGGCGGAAGAAGAAACAGGTGTCGCCCTATGAACTCTGATGCGCCTTTTTGTAAAAGCTTCGCACGTTATGTGCATTCTGTGTATCTGCTACTATTTTTTTTGCAAATCCGGATAAATTTATTCTGAAGCTCTAAGCCGAAATGCCGAAGTGAACTGCTAAACCTGAACTTGAACTTAATTAGAGATGAATTTTGAAGTGCTGGAACAGAGTTTTATTTCAGCTAAGGCAGTACGAATTCTCATTGCTCGTCCGATGAGCTGACTCTCAGTAGTCGTACTCGATGACCTATTTCGTTACTCCGAATTCCGACTATTTTCTTGCGTCCGAAGTTCCGATTCCGCTTTCCCACAAACGAGCTCCGATTTCGTCAGAAGAATGTGCGTTCCGAATACGATTTCAGACAAAAAGGAAATCATTCCGAGACACCCCTGGCACGGTTCGACACTTTAGATCCGACGTCATATTACCGTAAAAGCTCTAATATAAGACGCCCGTCTTCTAATTTTCGATTGTCTAATTTGTGCGTCTTCTAATAGAGCCCCGTCTTTTATTAGAGCCCCGTCTTCTATTTTTTGATGCCGTTTTTACAAGGAAATGTGGACCAAATTTACTCAAATCACACCGGGTGCAGACATTAAAACGACCAAATCAACGGCAAAAACAAAGCACAACAATGTAGCATGTTAAACGTCCTCGTCTTCCGAGTCCTCGCATAGTGCGCAATGGCAACCGAGCTGGTAGGTATCATGGATCGCCAGCCTTTGATGTGCCAGCCTGCAGAGTAGTTGCCGGCGAAGAGCCAGCTTCCGACGACGACTCGCTCTTAGTGGAAACGTCGCTGTCGGAATCCTCACTGCTATCCGAGTTGGAGACGTCTAAAAGAGCAGCATCCTCGTCGTCGAGTAAGAGCGCCTCCCCGAGTGCAGCTCCGTCGAGAATACGGGCCTCTTCAAGTGCAGAGCGTCCGGACTGGATTGCTCCATTCGGCTTTGTGTAGTGAACGAGGTGGTCCTCGCTGCCGTCCGTAGCCGTGGCGAGGCCACACGTTTTGGACGATGCCGCTAGCGCCTCGTGCG
>JNEY01000602.1:58275-71361 GCA_020875895.1 Aphelenchus avenae | reverse complement strand
ATGGTTTAGCCGATGCCGAGATTCTCGCACGGGTTCTTCGCCTCTGGATTGGGTCCCTCGGCTCAGTATGGCACATCTCGGCTCGATCCCCCGATTCGAACCAAGCGGCAACCCGGGGAAAACTGATGGCAATGGAGGCAGTATTCGCTTTTTGCGGCTTTCGCCTTTCGGCAACGCATCAGATTTATTTTATTACAAAAGAGAGGTTTTTATATAGGGCCTAAACAAATCACCCAAACTGCGAAGCATCAACTAGGTGCTTTTGTCAACATCGTCGATCGAAAACAAACGAAAACCGCCGAATTCGGACATACCTTTTATGCTTTAATCGTCATCCATTCGTCATTACTGATTCTACACGTTCACGTACGAACTAAGCTTAGTAACACACTAGGCTGTGACCAAGTAGAATTGGTACGCTGCCTTCGCGAAGTCTAATGGCGGACTTATCAAGCGAGACTCAGCTTCACTCGTTCTGAATGACTCCCTTTAAGTGTTTCGGGAAGTTTCCAGCTTCCACGCGTTCTTTCTGGTGGTTTCAACATGACTTGAGATTTGTGTTTATATGGGTGCACATCTCCTTTGAATGTTGGAGCGTGTTGGCCACCGCCCGTTTCGAGCGCGAATTAATTTAACAAAGTTTCTCGCCAAATATTCCATAAAATCGGGAACTAATTAGTTTGGTCCAATGTATTTTGAGCAACATTTTATTGTTCGACTACACATTCATTTCATACAACTGAGGACGCAGTTCATCCCGGCGAGCTACAGGTTTTTGGGACAGCTCGAGCCTGTCCAGGAAAAGTCCAGGAAACTGACGAAAGAGTAATATCTTTTCGAGTCTACTGAACGATGTCCTCGCTGAAATCCATGATCCTTCCTCTAACAGACTAAAGACTGCAAAAGAAGCTCACCTGAATAACATGACGTTCATGTGCGTCACAAGCGAACAGGGTCCCGATCCCCCAATGCAAGTCATTGTGCACCCGCAGACAGTAGTTATGCAGTAAATTCTCAGATTCCGTAGCGTACTTCTGCCGACTTCGCAAGCGAAATCTTAGCGCAACTTGGGTTTACTGCTCGCTTCGGTTATTTTGACCGACGGCATTTCCATGTGTTTCCTAATGTTGATGTATACTCGTAGTAATGTTGGAAATGTAAATGAATGAGCGGGAACTGAATGGTTCAAGTCACTGCTAGTAGAAAATGGAAGCTGTCAGAAAAACCGCTTCACTAATTTGGAACGGTCCGACGCTGGTTATTTTAAACTTGTCATGATGCTTGCCCATTAACTTTTTCTCTTCGCGACTTCGCGATCGCTTGCAAGGACCAAGGCCGATGCTCACACGTCATAGAACTGCGCTATGTTCAAGTTAACTAACACGTTTATTTTGGCGACCTAATAAAGTGGATTTTACGATGATTCCTCCGTAGGTAAGGTCGAATTTGCATTGCTGAGATGAACGATTGTTTATGGATGTGATGAATGTATGGTTTTTAGCACTTTCGGCATTGACATACAGATTACTCACATCAGGCCGAATAAGCCGATAACGGCGCGTTTGCCTGTTGGCTGCTGTGCAGGTTTTGCCTACTAGGCACCCATTGGAATTTTGTTAAGTGTCTTCGTTCGCAAGAAATCCCAAGGAAACCAAAATATGCGGCGTGTTTTACACTGCCAGGTAGACGATATGAGTTATATTCTGACCGATTAAGAAGAAGAAGTTACACTGCCGGCCCATTCTCATGTTGTTACAATTCTTTGCGTTCGAAGGTTTAGATGATTTCTTTATAGTCGTTGATGCTTCCAATGCTCTTAACGCAATGATTAGTTCGACGACTTTAAAACGCATGTTCTTCAGAGGGGTAGATATAAATGTCTGATGGTTTAGACGGTTCTGACTAGTCGAAAAAGCCGTTGTTGGGATGCGCAAGTCAAATGCATGCTTGTTCACGGCCAATCAGTAAGCATGCAAGCGAGCGTTTCCGCTTTTTAAGAATTACACAACACTTAAGAACGGTGGATTTGGAATATCCGTACACGCAGAGCACTAAAATAGCATTTGTACGAGCATTCAGACGCTTTCTATTGCCGGTCGGCTGCGGGCTGTTTTACCGCTACGCAAAAGCTACGCTGTGAGCAGCGCCAAACCGCTGTGTGCATGATACATCAACATATCCCTATTTTATATTCTTGAGTGACTTGCAGCAAAGCTGCGTAGTACTGGTAAGCATCACCTTTAGCGGGACATGATAACCAAGGTATCGATGCGTCTTAATTTGTTCGTTATACGTGCCCACCGATCACCGTTCTTTGTTTGACGCGTAAATACGTAAAGACGACAACGAGTAGTCTCTGGACACTGCGCAGGTATCGAGTGGCGCGATGCCGGCCCCTGATCATTGGGTAACGTTGACCCTTTTAGTTCGCTACCATCACACCAAGACAGTGGTTCTCTTTAAAAAAACTTGCATTATCAAGTCGCTTACTTACTTCTTCTTGTTCTTTATCTCGCCCAAAATGTCCACGTCGCTGACCCCGACGAACCTTGCGAACACCGTTCGAACGTTTCAGTTGGCCAATGACGCAGTGATTTGATTCGGACGCGCGAAAGCCAAGTCGGTGACTGCCATCGCACGATAAGCGCAAGGCCCCCGAATGCGCAGTACGCGATGCGCATCAATCGAACGTCCTTCACTCGGCGAATGCGTTCGCATTTGAGGCGTACTGCCGTCCGCGTCGCCATTTGGATGCGCATGAGGCTTGCTTAGCTGTCTCGCTTTTTTGCCGTACCATATACTTCAGTATTTTACGAATTTTTGCAAGTTAAATGTGTATTTATTTCCCATGTGTATTAGCGCAACTTGCCCAGTCATTGAATCACATCACCACAGCAAACAGGTGTGGAACGAGGAAGTGATGGTGGAGTATCAGGTTTTTAATCACTTATAAACGCGACGTCAGCGTATGTTTGATGCAAATAATTTGCGTAATTACAAATACCTTCGCAAGAGGAAGGCGGTTGTCGGCAAGATAGCATACCTATAATCGGGCAACCCGCCTGAGAAGAGTCATCAGTGGCCTGAACTTTCCTCACTGTCAGGAAATTTGGATGGTCTACAATCTGAGCGGGTCCCATGACCATTTTAACTACGCGACCATTACATTTTCCCCTGTCATCGGTATGTGCTCTGCCCGGTGGAGACGACATGTGCACAGCATTTCTTTGCTACAGATATTTCGCTTGCTAATTGAAATGCATTGTTTTTGTTCAAATATCAATTCAAGTTCCCAGCGAAACAATATAGAATGCATCCATGTCAAAATCCGATTATTTGTTACAGATAATTTGTCTAAGCACTCATAAGCTTTTCTTTGCCAAGCTTCGAGTAATCGTTCGCATGTAGGGCCGCAGAAGTGGTTTATGCGTTAAGACCATCGAGTCAGCTGACATGCATGTCGCAGAGCCTGCGGTGAGGCTCATGAGCATCATGTTTTACTTCGTTTCCCGCAGGAAGCATTACCTTGACGTCAGCGATGTTTCATTATCATGCGGCAGGGGTCGAACTAAAAAAAGCCCCCCCCCCATCCATCATGGTTGACGGGTGCTCTAATTTGTTTTATAAATATCTCGGTGATATTTGCATGGATTCTTGGCATGCAATAATGGGTGACAGCCGAATAAATTTACGCCTAGACAAAGCAAACGCGAATAAAGGTTGAAAGCCCCCACGTGGACTTTACCAGGTGACACGTGCCAGTCCGCTGCACGGGATTTTTTTCTTACCATTGCGCTCGATTGTTGGAGCTTAATGGCGCCCCGTCTTTAAGGAACCTTTACTACTTGACCTTGGTTTTCGTCTTTATCCTACCTTATCTGACCAAGAAACATTGAATTTTATGCAGTAGTTGGCTTTCGTTGTTTGAAGTGGATAAATGCCTGTAAGCCCAGCCTACCGGCACCGCCCTGCCAACCACCCACTCGGGCGAAATTCCTCACATTACTAAAGCCACGGCCGGACATTCCACTGGTGTGCGCCGCAAAAGTTCGTTGTCGGTCGCGCGTAACGTGATTTGCGCCACCGACAAGCCCTCGCGGGTGAGCAGGGCCCATCCGTCACCCAGTGCAGACCACTGCGCGCAGGGCGAACGACCGCGAATATGTTCGCACTTGGAGTGAACTTCCATTGACATCGCTAAGCCAGTGCGCTTTTTCGCGCTCCTTTTGCTGGTTCTATGCATTATCCTTTTCGTGCTTTTGTCGATTCGACTGACATTTGTTGTACTTTTCCTTCAAAGACGGTGCAATGCCCCAGTAACCGGATCAAAGTACAGGCGGCTTAGAGAAACGGTTTCCTTACACGGGGGTACATTTTGTCGGAAGGCTGAACGAACAGAATAAAGTGCAGTTGTTGGTCCTACGGGCGTCGAATAAAATACATGACTCAACAGTGTGCGATCCTCGAGATCGTGAAAAACTTCAGGTTTTTTGCCTCACTCGTATTGGGCAGACGGGCGCTCGCAGAAAACGCTACTCTATGCGGAGAATGCGTTCGCTGTCTCACTGTCAGCATTCAGTTTCTGTCAGCATACGCCAGCCTGCTGAGTTTCAGACTTGCTGAGCTCATTTCTTTTGCAAGTTTGGACCATGTTTTGTTTTTGCATTTTTAAACAGTTTTAGAAAACCGAGGTTCATGACAGATGTCGTGGTGAAGCGTTAGTGAACTGTAGTGGAAAATACGTGAAAATGTGAGCAGGCTTCGAAATCAGGTTCTAGCTACGTCGATTTTCCTCTTAATTCCGCAAGGGTGATGAAACGTTCTTTTAGTCGTCCCGTTATTCGTTGGAACCACGATGCTTGAAGAATACTTGCTCGTGACGCTAGTTCACTACAAGTATACGTGGAATACGACACGTACGAATTTTGTGCAGGTTTTGGAATATCTTGGCATCTTGACAACAATGTGATATTTAAAACTATAAAAGCCTTAGTTTCTTAAACTGTGAAGTGCTGATGTATTGAAATAGATGTCCGGGGCTACGCGACGAGCGACTGCTGTTTCGACAGCGACGTTTCGACAGAGACTTTTCGACAGAGACTATTCGACGCCGTGACTTTTCGACAGCGGACTATTCGACAGAATGCCGTTTCGACAAAAGACTTTTGGACAGAATGTCGTTTCGACAGCGTGACTTTTCGACAGCGTGACGTTTCGACCCCTTTAATAAATGACAGTGACAGCGGTAGAAGTGGCCCTTATGGAACACCTTCAAAGGCCGCTCCATCTAAAAAGCATTTCACTTAACGGCTGTTCTGCGAATTCCCCGGGGTGTAGGGACCGCCTGGAAAACGTGAACCAGTCCTTTGGCAGCCCCCGCAGGGAGCGTTATCTTCGAATTTGCGGCAGCGCTAATGGCCTTCCCTGAAGGGTCGGCTTCCAAAAATTACGTGTTTGCCCAAAGGACCTTCGACAGTGGGACCCAGGTGCGACTGCCGGGGTTGCCAAGGACTGGTTCACGTTTTCCAGGCGGTGGTTACGCACACGTTTCTTGGCCGACCAACGCACACCTATGCGGCGGGCGAGCGAGGTCCGCCCGGCGGCAGGCGATAAATAAACGCGCTATCTCGCATGGCCGATAGCCGTTCTCGGTAGTGATCACTCGCATGATCTCGACGTCATGCTGTCGAAAAAAACACGTTGTCGAAACGACATTTTGCCGAAAAATCATGTTGTCGAAACGACATTCTGTCGAAAAGTCACGTTGTCGAAACGACATTCAGTCGAAACGTCACGCTGTCGAAATGACATTCAGCCGAAACGTCACGGTGTCGAAACGTCTCTGTCGAACCGTCCTCCACCCTACGCGACGGTACGTAAGTATATTTTCGAGCTTTCTTTTGACGGACGCGGTAAATTTTCCGAGTCCGGGAAGTAATGCTTTGGTCTAAAATAAAACTGTTCATTCAAAAATTTCGCCTGCCTCGGAAACATACCTGGTAAGCTGAATAGCCAACCCTTGTTGCACGACTTTTTTTCTTAAATCACCCTCCTTGGAATCTCTGTACTATGCGGGAAATGGTTGCCGACGTGAGCGATCGGTTTTGACGGATAGCCCAAATAGTCTTTTATTATAACAGCGATGCGCATTGTCGCAACCAATGATCCAGAGAAGTCTACGATACAATGCGCTTGCCACTCATTGTATCAATCATCAAGGAAGCCTCTTGTATTATAATGGTTACGGTCCAAAAAAGAACAATCCCGAAGGGAAATCGTGTGACAGTTTTTAAGGACGTCAGCCACAAGTATACCTTGCTAAAGTGGAAACGGCGACCTGCGTCTAATGCGCGATTATTTTCTTATTCGGATGCTTGTTTATCTCGCATTCAAATATCGTTTAGGTAAACAAGTTAGGCGAACGGGTTGTGTGTCCAAAAATATGTACTTCACTGTAACCGCGAATGCGCACTGTGAAAATTCACTCATTGTCAGAATGGCCACACGACGTGGAATGCTATTCCAATCTTTTAGGTTTTCCATACGACCATTCCACACTGTGTGACGGTGCAAGCAATTTTTATGCTCTGGCTCGCAGTTTTCTAAATTTGGTTTTGCTGCTAAGAAGTGTGGGATTGAGCTGTGTGGCGCATTATCTACGAGTTGCCTCAGTATCACAATTTTTTATTAAAATCTGGAAATTCTGGTCTAAACTATGACTGGCGTCGCCCGAGGTGAGCTGCTGGCGCAAGCGATCTTCAAGGCACTGTTAATCGATCGGTCGTTCAAAATGGATACCGAAGTGCATCCGAAAAATGATGGCTATCCGGAATCCGAACCGATTCCGATTCCGTCGCGTACCGATTCCAAAATTTTAAAAACTACCCCCAAGTCCCGATTCCCTCCAAAACAAACCGATTTCCGATCTCGATTCCGATTCTTCCAAAGTGTACTGCGCAGGGCCTCTATGAAGAGCGCCGAAGAAGTACATGATGTTCAAACACGTGGGGACTGCCGCCTCTAGCCCGAGTCGAGAGCAAATTTTTACTGAAAGTGTCGAATCTTCGTCTAAAATTTCAAGTTCCAATTGTTCCAATTTGGAACTTGCACGGTTGGGTTATTGAGCCTCCACGAAACCATACATTTTTTCATTTTGCGTTTCAAGTTTAAAAAAAAAAATATAATGCGGCCAACATTCGTGCAATGCAAGTGCCTTGTGCACGATTTATGTGTAAGCGTGTTATCCTACACAACTGTGAAATAATCTAGACTAGAAGGAGGGGCCGCCTTCGGCGGCCTGTTTATGTGTAAGTTACATGATCAGGTGAACAGCAGTCTGAGTCCTCTTGTTTAAATCTCTATCTCTAAGACTTGATGCAAGATTTAAAGTTTTGAGTTAAGGTCGTGAGTCTTCTTGTCTCAAGCCTTGCTTAAGGCGTGAGTCGTCTTGTGTCAAGCTGTGATTTCAAGGTGAGGACTGAGTCTTCGTGCTTCAAGCTCAAAACTGAGGTGTGATTCGCCTCGGATAAAGCATTGAGTTGAGGAGTGGATCTTCGTGGTTCGAGCTCTTAGTTAAGGTTTGCGTCGTTTCGGTTAAAGCTTTGAGTTAATGACTGAGTCTTCCTGCTTCAAGGTCAAAGTTGAGGATCGAGTCGCCTTGCTTCGAATCTGAGTCTTTGAGCTAAAGCTCTGTCTTGCTTTAAACTTTGAGTTTTGTCGATTAAGTTTTGAAACGTCTTACTTCAAACGACTGAGTTAGGTCTGAATCGTCATGCTTCAGGCTCTGAGTTGAGGTCTGAGACGACGTGCTTTAGCCTTCAGGCTTTGAGTTAAGGTCCTAGAGGTCATGCTTCATCTTTGCGTTAAGGTCTGAGACGTCGTCATTTAGGCATTGGGTTTAGGCTTGAGGCTTGTGCTTCAAGCTCTTATCGAAGTGTTAGTCGTCGTGCTTCATGCTATGAGTTGACGTCTGATCCGTCTTGCTTTAATCACTTGTTAAGTCTAAGACATCTTGCTTCAGCTTTGAGCTAAGATCCTGGAGGTCGTGCTTCAAGCTTTGAGTTATGGTCTGGGACGTCATGCTTCAAGTTCGAGGAATCAGGCTGAGACAAACCTTTTTATTTTTTAAATTTTGAAATCGCGAAAATCGTTGTCCGGTGTAAATCTTCGGGTCTGAAAGCGGGGAATGCGACACTATAGTTTCTTATGCAACAATAAACTTGGTTGGTTTGGTTGGTTTACAATCTCTCGCAAACTGACACTTTGTACCGTTTTTTTTAATCACTTTTGTCAAACATATCACGAACTGCAAAAGGACGATCTTAAGCAGAGAACGGGTCATTGCTCCGATAAGACGGTTCAAACAACCGTTTTGAGAAAATGTATGACAGCTAAGCTATGTTGTAATGAGCAAAGCCTTTGCCGCCGCATATTGGAAGTAGGAAAATTCTTTTCGACAAACGCGCGATTATGCCGATTTATTGTGAGGGAGTTTTCTGGGAAATCGCCGACCTTGAAAGTCCCGATTCAATGCAAAATTGATTGTCGGAAATAGGGTCATTCTTGTATTCTGTAAGCTACATCACTGCTCGAACTCGTGCTTGGAGGCTTCATAACTGCTTTTAGTCATGAAAAATCGCTCGCTAACCAGCCAATATCCGACCATGCCTGGGAACGTTTTTCAAGGGGTCAAGACCAAGACCTAGACAGCCGACACCTCAGAATCAGGGCCAGGCCGTAGCTCAATTTTACTCGGTATCATGTGGCAAGACTTGCCGCTTACCGTAGAAAATTCAAATCCTGTGACTTCGAACTGGCGGTGTATGCACTTTCCTAATGTTTTAAAATATGCGCTTCTAGCGGATGCAGGAGTTGTGTTCTCATCGGTTAATCAGAGGAAGAAACACTACCGTCTTCATCATGTTTTTACCACTCGCCTGAATTCGAAAATTTGGATGAGGCTCATTCGAGGTCGTTGATATCCGTCAACGCATTTGACGCACAGATGGACTGGACATTTAAAATGTACATTCCTTTTTTCGAGTAAACATGAATGTCAGGTGGGACGATTCTATCTAGTCGGAAAATTCGTTGTTGCCATGCGCACTTCAAATGCATGCTCGTTTATGGCTGATCGATAAGCATGCAACTGTTCTTTTGCACCGTTTAGGAATTACGCAGTACTTCAGGATTTCTAATTTTTGTAGACGGATAACAGTAAAATAGCGTCGGTACGAGCATTCAAACGCTGCACTATTGCCGGTTGGCTGTGGGCAAGTTCTGCCGCTATGCAAAAGGTGCGCTCTGCGCATGCCGAACCGCTATGCGTCTAGTATGCCAAGATGTCACCGTTTGGTGTCCTTGAGTGGTAAGTATCAGCTTTAGCGGTTCGTGATAACCAATGTCTCGATGCGCTTGAAATTGCTCGGGCGGGGTGGGGGGGGGGTTAAAAAGGGCGATATAATGATTACTCATTTTGTGGAGCTCCCTAACTTCTTTGTCAGACGTCTGTTTGACTCACTATATGTCTCAAAATGCTTGCTTCGTCGTTATCTATCTAAAACTAGCTTAGATTGGAAGAAGTTATACGCCCGGACCAGCCAGAAGTTTTGTGGTATCCGCTGCTTTTCCCAAATACCATTGGACACTTTCGACAAAAAATTCCAAAAATTTCGTCACGTAAAGCAAATTATAGTGCCCCATTTAGTCGCCTATAATGGCTGCATGCTCCTAAACATCGCATGAACATGCAAGTCAGCTACGGAAAATTACTTTGATTTCGCTTACTATACAAGTTGGATGAGTCCCTCTCATCTTACGGGGATGCAACCATTCTCCTGTGCATTTTTCTATGGGCATATGATAATGCCTCAACTTTGAATAATTTGTTATCGATCGGTGTGCCGAAAAGCATTCTTTTGAAGCCTTTCGGAACTACTGTAACTTCGAGAACCGTAATTAGTATCATCCCAGTGCGGTGACATTTTGTTCTAGTAAAAAGATGCTCAGAAAGGCTTTCCGGATCCATAAGCTCAACGCATGCTCGGTAGGCAAGTGCTCGCTTGCGCACATATGTTGTCATTCTTAGCACTTTGTCTCGTGCCGGTTGGATAAAATACTGAACGATGAATCACAAAGCTACTTTTGCCAAAGCTACGCTTACACAGCGGTGACAAAACGTTCATGTTTACGTCGAACACAGGCCCGCTCCTTCGTCAGGTTTTATAGTGCATAATATCACAAAGTAGTGCGTCCACCGTTGCGTCGTCCAAGTAATGCATATGCTTTCTATTTCCTAGTCGTAAGCTGGCCAACAATGATGGTATTATGAATCGGATTCTGCTGAAAAATCTTAAAAGGACCTTATGGTGTAACCTGAAGCAGTTTCAGACCTTCATGCAGGCCTCATGCATGCGAAGGACTCACGTGTATGAGCTTAGTTTTTGTAGCATGGCGAGCTTCGTTGTGTATGTGTAAGCGCTGTTAAAACAAACTGGCACTTTCTTGAAGTGACCTGCTTTATACTGGTCCTTGTGCAATGAGTGCACAAACACATCATGCTCTCGTGCAGCGTGGAGCACTTTGCTTGCCCAGTGCATGTATCTTCGTTCATTGTGCGTGCTATGTTTGGCTTCCCAAAAACCTTCTATAATGTCCACTTCCAGCTCTTGAAAGTAGCATACTGATCGTGGCACTACCCGTAG
Source organism: Aphelenchus avenae (assembly GCA_020875895.1). NCBI lineage: Eukaryota > Metazoa > Nematoda > Chromadorea > Rhabditida > Aphelenchidae > Aphelenchus > Aphelenchus avenae. Next base: position 60,658 of record JNEY01000602.1, on the reverse strand, counting down.
TGATGCCCCCGCGCCTTTTTTGCCAACATTCCGCGCGATCGTGCGACATTACCGCTTTTGGCAACAACACACAGGTTGTTATTTTCGCTATCTGCTTTACGTGGGTAAAGAAAGAGACAAAATTGCCCGTCCGAACCGAAGCTGTACGCGAATAAAATGCAGGTACCCTCCCCTACCATCCGGCCACCCAGACTAGGCCGGATCCGTATTTCGTTGATAAGCGCTCATGTCATACGTTATTTTGGACGACAGGTTTATTTCTGTAGAAACAACCATGACGTGCGGTTAAACGTCACTGGGTTTGAGTACATTGTTTGGAAGTTTCTGTTTCTAAAATGTTACATTTAATGGCGCTGGTATAAGACGATAGGGTTCCCGGCGCTTCGCGCTCAACACATAATGTGTTGAAAGCTACATCGCTGTTTGTACGCTTTTGGGTAACAATCAAAAACCGCAACGCGTTTAACGATGCTGCTATGGGGTTGGGCCCGTATCTTTAGCCTGGACCGGGTCCGTTTGACCCGGTTGGAACCGGATTGGTCGCAGATGTCAGCAGATCCCATTTTGTAGACGTCTGCGCTTCGGAACTTTGTGCTTGCCGGTCCCTTTAAAACTTACTGAAATCGTCAGTACGAGCTGCCAGGTGCGTTGCAAGGACAAACGAAGATTTGTTGCTTTTGTCTTTTTTTCTGTCTTTGCAAGAAAGATACTCCGCTTTGTTGTTTTCCTAAAAAAAGTTATGTTCTTATATCAAATTCAATTTTTTAGATCTGTAATGATACCGTTCAAACGTTTTTTACTAGACCTTTTCTATCACGCATTTATAATTGGATAGCAGACGAGAAGCTTCGCAGTCCTATCTAGCCTCTTTGTACGGGCGTAGCGGTTGCATTGACGTACAAGCGAACTTTTTAAGACGGCAAGCGACTTTTGCCAGATATTTTGACAATTCTTGCGGTGAAAATTAACTATTTAGCCAAGAATTTGTTCTTCTGATTTTAGCGGCTTTAAGGATTTACATCACCAGTCTTTTAGTCTGTTTTGCTCGTGTCTGAGACATACTGCAGTTTATTTTTAATATACTGGGTAGCAGGGCTGTAAACGGTTCAAACCTCAAAATAATCATGTGTTTTGCGTAAGTTAGTCTTCATTACCAAGGCTTCTTTTCCGTTGAAACGTAAGAAAAATTTTGACAAAGCATTACCTGTTTTCGGCTCGGGGCTATACGCTCGTTGAAGACCCTGATGTGGGGACTCGACCGGACTCGGTACGGTCTGAATAGGCAAAGGGCTGAGAATGGATTATTTTTAACATGTTCGGTATACGTCGGACGCCCCCTAAAATGAGTTTTTTCGCGTTCGCCAGCATTCTATTTCGAAAACAACGGGTTTTTATACGTGGGTTGTGGTTGCTTATGGGGGGGGGCAAAAAAGTTTAGGGGGCACCAAAATAACATGGGGGGCACACGAACTTGCCCCGCCCCCACAAGCACCCAAGAATTGACCTTTTCCCTTACCTATATATCCTATAAGAAATCCTATAATAAATCAATAGTAGAAAATCATGCCCCCATGTTAGTTTTTTTGCCCCCCCATAATCTTTTTTGCCCCCCCCCCTCCCCCATAATCCCAACAAATTCTTGCCCCCCCCATAAGCAACCACAATCTTATACTTTTTGCGCTGCTTCAGACGCCTGCAGCTGCATGAAACTTACGGGCCACAAATTTTATTCCACGGCCTGCTAGTTTTTCCGACACTCACTTTCCTAGCTTGATTGTCTTTTTGGGGTTAAGGAGTTCTTTAACGAAGTTTGCCGAATTTTACCTGTCGCTTGTTAACTTGGCCCAGATATAAGTCCACGTATCGCGGCCGCCGTTCCCTTAGCTATTATCGCAAAGGTTCACTGCCGGTCACATTGGCGCCTCCATGTGATCGCCGACGCGTGATAAGCCTCTCGATTAAGGACGTACCGAATGCAGGTCTTTGCGCAGACGCAAAACAACCTTTGCGCCTTGCCTTGCGCGAATGCATTTGCGCCGATGTTCCGTTGTCATTGCCGCCACGAAACGCTTTAGACTAACTCTCTATAGCCGGTTGTACCCGTTATTGCTTTCGCATGTTTGTTAAGAATGGTGCATATTTCTTTTGTTCAACTATCCTAGCAAGTCTTCAGTGATGCCATTGTAACGCAGTGGGAATGGCATGGCTCGCTTAAAACACACGGCTGAAGCGGAGAAGCGAGGTTCATTCTCCAGCCTAGCGAATATCCGTGAATCGCAGACAAGGAGAGGATATCAGGTTTTTCCGCCTTCGCGGGCGCAATACTGGTGAGGGACTGTCCAGGAATTATGTGCACATGACATGGGCGGAGGCGGGGGGGGGG
>JNEY01000602.1:35183-52576 GCA_020875895.1 Aphelenchus avenae | reverse complement strand
TAATAGTGGGGGGTGTTTATTAGAGAAAATACGGTACGTGTTCTTGGATCTATTCGGTTAACCACGTTGGACGGCATGCACCTTTACTGTAAAACTAAAGCCGCTATTGTCCTTTTTTCATGTTAATTTGGCATTTATGACTTAAAAATAACGAAATGTATTTGTAGGCGCGTCCACGAGTATTCATTCAACTCCAAATGCTATACCTCCCTAATGACTCTTCATGTGAATGTGCAAGGACTCATTTGGAGCGGGCAGCTTCGACGCAAAATGTATGTTGAATTCATCAGGTTTTATAGACTTGGTAAGAGCTTGTCTTGCTTTTGGTTTCGTTCTCTTTTTAATGTTTACATCAATGACTGCGTCAAGTACGGAATTTGAAAGTATGTTTTTTGTACAAGCTCAGAAAACGCTATAAGTTGCTGCAAAAGATACTGAGCTCTACGAACACTATATACACTGAACCGAATGTTCAACATGGCATTGTTGCTGTTTCTACCGGTTGATAAAGCTATAAAAATGCAGAAATGGAAAATAATTATTTTGGCACTACAGGCGCTAGCAATCTCTTTACGCTACCAGGTTTTGTCTTCTGTAAAGTTAGCTTTCGCTGTATCATCGCCGCTGGCATATGCTGCACTGCGTAGCCCTATCCGACGCGCGTATCTAAGTTCGTTTTGCTTGCAGAATAGAGGTATGCTAATTTTCCAGTTAGTGTAGCCTTTTGTTTTATTGATCAATTTCTGGGTAGTCCTAGTTCCACAGAGACTGAACTGTCCTGCAGTCCGTTTCAATGGTTGGAAATTGGAAATTATTGACTGGAAATTGGAAATCAGAAATCCAATTTCCAGTCAGAAATCCAGTCATCGGGTTTCAATGCTTCAAGTCGGTTTCAATGCTTTTCCAATTTTTAATTTCCAATTCCAGTCACGAAATCCAGTCAGAAAATCCAATTTCCAGTCGATCGGTTTCAATGGTCGACTGGAAATCGTGTGACTGGAAAAATAATTTCCAATTTCCAGTCGGAATTTCCAAGTGCTCAAGAGGACGGTGACTAATTTCCAAGTCAACGTTTTCAGCCTTCAGTGTTCATATTTCGATGTGCTAAAGTAATTCGATGATAGAGAATTTCATTCTGAGTCGAATGGAGCAGTTCCCGTCTCATTCCGACCTCCCGCTAAAAAGTTATGTGCGTTCTTCCGAGGTACACATTTTCCCCAGGAATCCCGATATGAGTTGCATCGAAAACTCATTTTGACGTTGCGAAATGTACTAAGATCAGCTAGGCACACTTTCCTGGGCATCAGGGACGAATACCCGAATATGGGGCTAAATGATCTTTTCATGTTTTTCCACAAAAATTTGCTTGGTACCCCCTATAGTTCCAAAAATCGAAAAAAGCTAACTAAATAAATGTTAGCTAAATAAACGAATGTTGGACCGGATAATCAACGAACGTTAAGCGTAAACGAGTTCTCTTGAATCTGTCAATATATTTACGCACCAACTACAGACTGTAAATCTCTCATTATATTTCCGCCAATCCATTTACGATTTCCAGCCACGATTTCCAATTTCCAGTCAAGAATTCCAATTTCCAGTCGACAATTGAAACCCGACTGACTGGAAATTGGAAATCCGAATTCCAATTTCCAGTCAAGAAATCCAATTTCCAGTCGTACCTGTGAAATCCAGTTGACTGGAAATTGGAAATATGATTTCCAATTCCAATTTCCAATTACCAATTTCCAATTTCCAACCATTGAAACGGGCTGCTGGGGAGGGAACAGTCGGGCAGCCGACAATTCTAAGGTGTTTTCTGTCGTGTCGAACGCAGCGTGCCCTCAAAGAACAGGTGAACTTTCGACCGGTCCAGTAACCCCGCCGGTGCACACCGCCTCGTTGACAACCTTGCTTTGATGCGCTTTTAGCAATAAGGATACGGTTATCCGCATCGAACGCAGGTGAGAGTGCATTCGACGAACGCTTTCCATGTGCAAAGGCGTTGGCACTTATCTATCCAGCATTTGTGTCTTTACTACCGTAAATGCTCTAATTATAGTCCCCCTCTAATTATCGTCCCCCTCTAATTATGGCCCCCTTTGGACCCGAGCAAAAAAATTAGGGCCCCCCTCTAATTAGGGCCCGGGGCCCTAATTAGAGACACAGGAAATTTAAACCTGTTGAGAAATGTTTGACTTGCCTCGAAAACATGTTTTCTCGACGTTTTAGACCACGACGAGCATTCTGGGATAAACTTTTGGGGCACTAAAATTTTAAAATTTTGACACTAAAAATTAAGATCCGGGAATTTTCCAAAGGGGGGACCATTGGGTAGTCGGATGGTTGGTGCCTTCCAGATATGGTAAGCCGAGGGAACGCTGCCATTACACGTTTTAAGGCACGTAGAACACTCTGGGATACTCGCCATTCTTCACTACATTTGTCAAATTTTTTAGTGAATTTTTGGTCGATTTGTGGCGATCGNCTGGGATACTCGCCATTCTTCACTACATTTGTCAAATTTTTATGAATTTTTGGTCGATTTGTGGCGATCGTGGGCAAAATTTCCTCAGTTTTCCGCAGGCCTTCGGCCCGCGAAGTGGCAAATTAATTAAGGCCCCCCTCTAATTATGGCCTCCTTTGGGTCGTGGCCAAAAAATTATAGCCAACGGGGCTATAATTAGAGCATTTACGGTAAAGGGTCCGCCCCACACTTTCCCTAGCCTGCTGTTTTGATTTTTTTTTGCCAAGTTGCATAAACATTCCTTTCGTGCAAACTTACGGAAACTAACTGCACCTGAATGCATTTGTATTGTAGTGCCTAGTGTTATTGCAAACGGTTTGATTCGTGCAAACGGGCCAACATAAAGGTTCTAGTAATATGTGATTCCCATTAAATTAAAAAAACAGTAATTCGAAGCGAACAAGTCTTCTGTAGCAGTCATTTCAGGTTTTTTTCTGCTTTTTGTTAACATAGACTTTTGCACTCTTTTGCTCTATCGACAAACAGTATGTCAAATCGAAGTCTGGTATCATAGCCCGCTAATACAAAGTGAAGGCGCAATAAAGTGTTTGTCAAGCCAAACGTTATGTGTGAGGCAAGTTTTCGCTCTTAGGCGGGTTTTCAGCTTAAGCAAACACGTCGCGCGAAGTCGTCCAGCTGTGAGAGCGGTCGCGCTGGCGCCACGAGATCGTAGCAGATTCGTGTTTTGAAGCATACTCTTTTTGCGCCGGGCCGGGTAATAGTTTGTTGTTTCAATTCATGCGCTTCACCGATACTCGCCGGGCATAGCCTGAGTGTTGTTAAGTTGTTCTTGAGCGTAGCTAATTAATTTATACACTAGATATGAGGGTTATTAACGCTGATGCAATAAATAATATCTACGACTCCATAACGCGAGGTGAATTACTAGAGAAAATACAGTAGACGTCGATGAAAATATGGCGACTACAATTGCGTTACAAATTTTTACAATTTTCTTGTTAGACACTAAACTGTACCTTTTTGATACATGACACTTCGTAGAGGAAATACCATATTTTTATATAATAAACCCCGAGAGGGATTAATTGCCGACCTGTATAGTCATTGGCGACATTCAGAAGCAACATAATTTCACGTTTTTTGGTATAAAGAGCCGCTGATCGTTTCCTAAAGCTCACAGGTACATTGTGCCGCTTGTTGACGCAATCTTGTATAACTGGATACCAGACTAGTGTGTACGGTTCAGACGCGAAGACAAATGCCTGCTCCGATCTCAAATAAGCGGCAAGGAGCAATCAATACCGATCATGAAAGTATAGTTTTCAAAAAAGCCAACAAAAAATGTCCCGCATATAAGCGTGACGCGGACCAGGGCTGGAGTCCCGGTTCCTCAACCGGAATCTCGTTGTTTGAGCTCGGTGCCGGTTTTGACATTTGGCACGTCCCGGTCCCGGAGCTCCTAGAGTACCGCCCTCAGCCCTGATGCAGAAGTGCCGTGACTTGTTTGACTCTCTGCCAGATGCCAAGAATGACTTCCAGTGGATCTTCTCACAGGTCATATTTTTGAAAACCGCTAATATGCGTTGTTTTTTCAATACGTTTGATGGCGTTCATGGGCCAAGGGTGCTTGTATTTAGGCATGGTTCTATTACTGAGTTAACGTCGTTGCTGATTTTTTTTTTGCGCACTTCTGGTTTTCCGCATCGCGTGGTAAAGCGCCAACTCTTGTATGCCCTTTCGTGCTGGCTCGATTTTACTGGATGGATTATCGTCTCTTCTTGTTTTAGCTTTAGATTCCATGTTTTCACCGTAGAAATGTCGACGTCAGTGTGTCTGCACCGACCACGCCACCCGTACCTTAAAAACATACCGAGCGAGGCCACATAGGTCGATGCGCCGGGAATGAAGGCCGTTGCCCATGTGACAAGCTTCCTCGTTCGCACCGCGCGCGCATTCGTCGATCAATTCTGATGCGCTGCAGGCTTTTTGTTATACGTTCCGTTCACCTCTTGCAAGTCGTTCGTTGCTGTCGAAGTGTTGCGAATGCGCGTTTCCGTAGTTAATACATTTGCTTACCAACTCGGCCAAGAATCGGGTTTTTAGACAGCAAATTTGGCGTTTTATTTGTGAAAGCTGGCTTCGTCCAGAAAAAAAATCTAAATGTGCGCTTTCGAAGCGTGCCCGACAGTGTCTTTTCGTTGTCGGAGAACTAGCAGTTCCGCGTAGGAGACAGCATCGTTCAACGACAGGTTTTCCAGTTACTCAAAATGATTGTTTTTAATGCGAGTTGCTGTCGTAATGGTATCAACTTTCCTTTTCCTGCGTTAGCACTTTATTTGTATTTAGGTGGAAGCACATTCGTATAAATAGAACATTAGGTGTGCGAATGGTTGTGTAACCAGACCCAAAATTGAACGCATGCAAGCTTGTTTACTGCGGCGGGCTCTGCCGAAAACTTCTTTTACCGCTAATCGGGTATCCTTCTCGCGTAGCACCGGGTAAGCAACAAGCACTGTCGACGGAAGCGTCTTCCTACGGAGTCAAGCGTCAACGGTTGGACGACAATGTTTTTTAGGGGTTCATAGTTCATCTTGATACTATATGAAGGTTCATTTTAAACAATTTTATTGCACCACGACCCCGGTGATTTATCTTCTGCTACGATTTCTTCGGCGGTGCGTCGCTGTTGTCACCTCTGGTGCGAATCCGCTTTTTCCCTCAAAAATCAGGAAACTCGAAGGATGCAATCCAGTGCCCGAGCATTACCACTTTTTCGGACCATTACCATTACCATTATTTCAGTTTGGAAGCATTACCATTACCATCATTACCATTACCATTACTCCGGGCACTGAGTGCGACAGATGAGTCCTAAGGGGACGTCCAGAAAATATGTATGCCTTACAGGGGGAGGGGGGGTCAGGCCTTTGCTTACGTAGGCAACACTAGGTGAAATCGGCCCGCCGCTAGGCGCCGCCCAGAGCATGACTATGTTTCTAAAATTTTAACCTAAAAATTCGTTGGCTTCGCCTGCGGCGGGCTGTTTTTGAACTCAGTTTTGAACATACTTCGACCAAATTTGCCCGTTCTTCGCCTAAAGATTTGCTATCACATTCCTAGCATGAGACAGCTTAAAACCCGATTTTGCACGTGTAATATTACAGGGGGGGGGTCAGACCCCTGATTACATTTTTATTACAGGGGGAAGGGGGGGGGGTAAAAAAAGGCGATCTAATGCTTACATATTTTCTGGATGGCCCCTAAAAACTTATGAGCATGCTTCGTTGCAGATCCGCTACCGTTTGCGAATAAATTCCGATTTTCAATTGAATAGTGTAATATGTGCTCGAGGTCAGTCAGAAGCGACTTCAGGTTTTCTGCAAGAAGCGACTACTTAATTGTACGCAATAGTTTTTTCATGTAGACTATCTACGTTGGTTTAGCGGCAGCATTCTTAAGTACATTCCTGCCGGGACCGACGTAATGTCGACGTAATCACCCAGGTTTTCATACGCTCATGCGCCGGCATTATTCCTTCGTGACACTGTCGCCCATGATACCACGGCCGTTCGCCACTAGAAGCGCTATGTTTTACGTACAAGGCATAGATATAAAAAAAGCCCAGAAAGTCAATCCCTTGGGAGACTCTGGCGTTTTTGAGGCATGATGATGGCCTTATTTTACCCCAGCAAAAGAGCCCTATCGAATGATATCAAGCTCAACCCGATAGCGAAAAATTTTTGGTGGAACACATACACCAGCCTTTTAGTGTTTAGGATAGATCGCAGATGGTCTGTGTACTATACACCACTGCTGGTGTCATGGTGCTCAATCCATCCGAAGGCAAAATTTTAAATGAGTTCTTTGGCAGAAAGGCAAAAACTTGCTCGCGCGGCGCCTACTGAGGGATGAGAAGGCTACTTGGGTTGATGTTAATCAACAGGGCAGCTCTAGCCCACAAAAAGGACATTATCGGACAACCCCGGCAATGCACCATACGGGGGACGAAGGAATTTCTTTCAGCGCCAGACAAAGGTCGGCGCCGAAAAAACAGGTGGCTGTCCCCCCCCCCCCTTACCCCTTTCTCACCGAAATTTGTGTCTATGTACGCCTCTTTTTCAAGCGCCGCTGTTGGTTTTCGACTTCCGCAAGCCAAATCAGAGAAATGGTATTTGGGAAACGGTCGAAGCGGTGGAAACTTTCAATGAACGTTTTTGCAGTAAAAAACCTCTTCGTAAGGGACCAGTGCCTCAACACTAAACACGCTACCCGTGTTGCTTTTTTTGCGGCCGCAAAAGGAAGCACAAATCCGCCAAAACTTCTCAACGACCCTAACATCTCGATTAGAATAATTTCATGTTCTGCACATTCAAGTCATGCCCTTCATACTATGCGTTTGCTTAGTATGATCTTCGCTTGTTTAATACATGCTAATTTTGGGACCGGGAAGTGCTGGAAGCAAACAACAGGTTTTTGGAGGTACCGGTGACTAAAAGAATTGTGCTTCCCCTGCATGCGGCCCCGATGTCTTTCGGAACAAATTTTTTCGTGCAAGCTACCACTCCATCGTCGGGTATGAAATGAAATAACCGTCAAAATTGTTTCCTTGTAGGACTTTCGTCGGTGAACGAGTAGACGTAAAATTTTGGCAGATATGTCGATGAACGAGCGGCATTTTCTGCTGTATTTTCTTTGATCTCTGCTCACGCCGCACTGAATTTTTGCTGCCGCAAATTTTTGGTGGTAGAGGTTAAACTCTTCGCTTCGCGAATTCGCTTTTAGAAGTTACTGCTAAATGTGCCGGCCAATTATTGTGTAGTACCCCCCAGCCATCGGTACGTACGGTTTTGTCCGCACGGAAATTTAAAAACATATTGCTTTTTGTGATGTCTGAGCCTGTGCATAAGCATAATCGGAATATACTAAGCCTAAGCGGACGGACTAAGCTCTAGAGCTACATGTACTAAGCTCTAGAGGTAGACGGACTAAGCACTTGAGCTTGTGGAACTAAGAAATCGCACGAAATTTGGCGATTATTTACCATGTAGGGGATGCTAAAAATTAAGGCGAAATTTTCGCCGTTAATTAAGACGCTTTCGCTCTACATGTGCAGGCGGGAGCAATTTTTTAGTTTTAGCGGGACGAAACTATCCTGCGGACGGAATTTGTTCACAAAAAATTCTGGAGACGAAACTTGACGCGTACCGGGTCTATCGCCAGGATTGACCGCATAACGATCAGAAAATCGATTTGTTAACAAATCACGTAGAAGCGTCTGTATGGAACAACCTATAGGCCCTGATGGACTGTGAAATCCGGTGCTTCTCCACGGGACCTCTAATTAGAGCAAAATAAAACGCGGGGAAAATGTGGTGACTGAGCCGTGCTGGTGCAACGCCTAGTTTTAGCGGGTGCCCGAGTTCCACTTGGGCTGAACTTCTAATGCATATTGGCTTTTACGAATTTGATGAATACGCTAAGTACAGAACCTACCGTAAAGTAGGTTCTGGTTACTTACAACACCCTTCGTAGTTACTCTAAGCGCGCAGCGGCAACGATCGTTCGCGCGCACGCATTACAGTGCATATTGTAATGGCTCCCTTCTTAGTGTAAATTAGTGTAGTATAAGGTGACAACATGCATGTTGCGCCTTAAAAAGGGGATAGTCCGTCGTAGGCCTCACCAGAGCCGCTTTTGGGTTTGTTTGGCAATGGTCCGTTAAGAAATTGACATTTGAAGTGCAGGGTTCTCCCATTTTCATTTCCATTCCCGCCAAAAATTTCCCACCATTTCCATTTCCCACTAGCACGATTTGGCGCCATTTTTTCCGGAAATGGAAATGGTAGAACCCCGTTGAAGTGCACAAATCGGAGATTTTAGGGCAGTTTTCGCATGGGGAAGCCCGCCGCCAGAGCGATCTTGTGCTTGTTTGGTGGGGAGGCCATGGCCCCCTGGTCCTCCTAGCTACGTGCCTGTACACTGTTTGATTCCACACGCATGCTCTCTCTCCGGCCTTCGCGTACAAGCATATGCTTTTACGTGGGGATGAGGCTTGGCGATTTTGGGGATTGTAATTCGAGCATTGCAGTGATTTAATACCACTGACGACTGTCCACCATGGCCATACATTCCCAGCTGTGAGAAGGCTTTTTACCTTTAAAAAGTTGTAAAAGTACAAGAATACACTGTTAAACTAAGAGTGGATATCAGCCCATTATCTAGAGGACATTCCCATCCCATCCCATACAAGCTCTTCGGCACCAAATCTATGCATGCTTAAAAGGTGTAGGGTACAAGGAGTTCCATGGAGATCGCGACAGGTTTTTACAATTTAAAGGTGTCGACATCTTAATTACTAATGCATGCCGGTATTAGCTCGGTACCAAGAAGTGCTTGGGGCCTCTGCTATTCATTTTCTTTGTTCATGACCTAGTTTCTCATTGCAATGTTCCTGGTGTCACGATCAAAATGTTCGCTGATGACCTCAAGGCCTACGTAGTACACAATGGCACCCCTTCCGCTTACCTAGCGCTACAAGCATTCATATTCAAGGTCTCGGACTGGTGTGCTGCCAATTGTCTCCAGCTGAACTTCTCTAAAGGCGTTTGCCTCTATATCGGACGAAACAATCCGCGAGCAACATATGTTATTATTGGCACACTAATTGCGCTGGCGGAAGGTAACAGTAGCGCAACGAAAGTGTTCGGTGCTGGTTAAGCCGACCTGAAATGAGCGACAGACACATTAATTTACAAGGCATACTCGGCACATACAGCGCGTTTCACAAAGCTTTCAGTTGACGCCGATTAAATTAGTCGCTCTTAGCAGACCTTGTCTATAAGCTAGTTACAGGCTAGCAGCAAGAAATTAGAGCTGCGGAATTAGCTTTGAATGACTAAGGTTCAATCGTTTCATGAACCACGATATATCGGCGCCCGGACCGTACCGTTTACCGTTAGGATTTGTTTTCCGGTTTTTTAGGAACGGGAAAAAGAGAGAGTAGGATTCCGGAATGGCGCCGTTTGTAATTCCGTAGTGCACCAAAAAGTGCCTCACTAGCCTAGAGCAAAATTTTGGCACCTAAACGAAAATTTTATGCCGTGACCTCATTAACTTAAAAAAAAACTGTTATCGTAACCAGGATCTCCATCGCAGGAATTTCTACGCAATTTTCATTGGCATTCGAAATACCATTAGAAAGAATAAAACAAGCTAAAGGTACGGGCAAGAAACAGAACACGCGGTTATTAGTACATATGTCGTAGTGCGCCGACTTTATGTTGCCGAGAACATGCTCCGAGATGACAGTGACAATAGTTGGAGTAGTTTCTTGCTATGAAACTGAGGAGAGTGACCCAGGAGAGTGATCCAATCAGACTTAATAACAACGTTCCTCAGTATACTCAGCCCACGTGGTTAAGAGAAGGGAAACCCGCATGCACGCCGCTAGTTTCCTAGCACAGCAACCGGCGTAAATGTACGAACTCGGATCACTGGAAAACGTGCAAAACATGAAAGCTGCTGTCGATTTTGTCTTGAGGTAGTGATACGCGTTCGGCCGACCTCCGACTACGGAAATGTTTTGTACAAATCTTTGCTTCCTCACTGCCGCTACGCGGATGACTCATCGCTTCAAATCCCAGCCGCTCCCTTTTTTGGAGCAAGCGGAATAAAGCCTTAGATATCCATCGTCCTGAGACTTCAGTCTAAAGTAGAGGTCGACAGCCGTAACGTACTAAGGGCCGTACCCGTAGCCGTAAAATACAAGCCGCTAAGGTACGGGGAGTCCGGTACTGGTACGGCTACGGCACGCCCCCCGTGACGGCCGCAAAAGGGGGACACTTTGATGAGGAAACCTAGATGCCGGATGACTCAAAAAAGGCAGAAATGCTCGCGTACTTGAGTTCGAAATCTATCCCTTCTTGCAACAAATGCTAGCTAGTGCCAGTTGCTAGCAACTGAGCTTATGACGGATACGACTACGGGCAGCGAAATGCACCACGGTACGGCTACAATACGGGCGGGGGGGAGGGGGTCCGGCCAGTACGGCTTTACGGACGGGTGACCGGCCCCGATGTCTAGGTAGCAAAGTTAAATTTAGCAATAATGGACGCATGCAAGCGCATACCCTTCAAGTTACAATCACTGGACGTCTCGTTTGCTAAAAACCTGAGCGCAAAATTAGGGTAATTTCCCGAGACCGGCCCGACCCCGTACTCTCACAGGCATGTAGAGAATCATAATCCGAATGCTAACGTAAGCCGTAAGCTTAAGTCCGAATAGGGCGATTACATTTTTAAAAAAAAATAATTCCTAGGATACGTGCTTCAGTACCTCTCAACAAACAAAATTCGCTGTCCTCATCGTTTGAAAAAAACCTGAGAATTTTTTACGAATCGGATGCGTGTTTGGAGAAAGTGCCGGTACGCCGACGCAAATAGCGTCAGTCCGGCTAAATTTGTTACCCTAAAAGAATTAGCGAGGCAGGACCGATAGCTGTCCAGGCACGCGTCACTAGCTTAATGGAACCGGTCATGCTTTGGACCAGCACATTATCGGCGTATTTTTTTCGCTGTCTGACTCTGGAAATTTCAGCACCATTTGAAAAGGAGGCGCCCTTTGTAGAGCCAGTTTAAAGATGTGCTATTTTGCAAACTATGCCTTTACGACTAGCCAACTCTGTGTTCTTACGCACATAGTGATTTATTTAATTGGTCTTGGCAAATTTACTAGTTTGATGAACTGAACAGAGCTGCACTGACAGTGCATCGGAAAAATAGGTTCACTGAACTTGGAAGTACGCTGAACTAGGAGTCCGGACCTACATCGGATAGTAAGGGGGCCCTTGCCCAAAAATGTGCGAGGGCACAACATCCCGGCCCCGGCTCGGCCCTTTTCTCCCCCCCCCCCCCCGGGGCACCCACAGTGTCGCCGATTTTAGTCCACGGCCTCGCGAGCCCCCCCCCCCTGTGGACAAGCATAATTCTGGCCAATTTTAGCTATTTTGGCCGACAGATGCGCCAGCAAAGGGTGACAAAGAGTATCTACGAAAAATGCCCCAAAAAGCTGGCGCCACAATGCGTTAGGCGCCATAAAAATGCGCCAAAAATGGGATCCCCCTCAAGACAAAAGAAAAAACATACAGCTTAATATTACGAGGAACTTCGTAACGTAAACCTGTTGGCGTTGTTGATAACCGTCAGTATCCGCCGACAACCACTGCTAAGACATCCGCCGGGTATCCGTAGTTTATTTGAGCGCAAATTAATGGCGGATTCGAAATAAAAATTGGCAAACTTGCGGACGAAATCGAAATCATGGCCGCAAGGAAACTATCCCAAAACTCGTTATCAAGTGACTACAACGATCACTAGCAAGTCTCTTCCAATTTGATGCAATGAATGGGAATATTTTCATGCAGTCTACATGTTCAAGATCACGGACAACGTCATAAGATTTTAATATTCTACCGAGTTTGCTTTAATTTGCGCAAGTCAGTCCTAAGTTAAGGTCACCTTTGGCAATGCGGGAATCTAAAAGAACTCATAGTGCTGTTGAGTGATACGAAATCCTTATTACCTAAAGCGCTTTTTGGTGTCCGAAATAATGAATTTCGAGCTACACGGGCTACGTTTGGTCGGACACACGCACACAGCCCTGTAGCGTATAAGAATGGTTCGGAGTGCTACCAGTCGCTACTCGCACAAAGGCCGCAAACGTGGCAAACTATTTTAGTATGGCGCGAGGATTAAGAGAATGAAGCAGTCCTGCGGGGAAATGTCAGGTTTTTGGAATAAACTTCCACTTGAATTCTCGCTACCTAATTATAATTTGAGGACTGAAGGTGGACAATTGTACTATTGCGCATGCGAATGCATGCCAGACCGGCCTATGTCCGGCCCTGGGCTACGCGATCCGGAAGGGAATCGGACCGGCATGACACTGTGCCGATTCCATTGAAAGAGCTAAGGGACTGAAAATGGTTTGCGCAGGCACAATAAAAAACGATCTTGTGCGAGCTCGCCCAACATTATTCGTCCTAAACAACGGGTTTTTACAGTTATGCACGCGGCAATAGACACCTGCAGCAGCATAAAACTTTCCGGACCACTAATTACGTCGGCCTGTTGGTCTTCCAAGTCTCTAACTTTGTCTGGCTTAGACTTGGCTGGCCGTGCCGAGGCGTGCTCCTTCTCGTGTCGTTCTCCGTTTTTTTTTCACGGCACGGTAAACGGCATGGCGAAGGGCTAGCACCGGGGGGGGGGGGGTTTAGCATCCCGCAAATACGCGTTGATTTTCATTACGTAGTTGCTTTCGAACATATGAGCCTGGCTTATTGTTTTCAAGCCTCTTTTGCTTGATCCTATATGACTCCTGCGAAATTCTCCAAAATCACTGTTTGTCCTCCGCCGCCTAGCCTAAGCAAGCGCCCACGCCGAATAGTCCGTCTGATAATGAAGCAATGGTTTGTCGCCGGTCGTGTGGACGCGCATATCGCGATCACCGCCGCACGATAAACCTCCTAGGTAGGGAGGAACGCGCCGCACAGGACGCGCACCGGAAAGAGGTCAATGCGCACTGGCAAACATTGTGCATGCGGTGAATGCCTTCGCTATTTGCTCTAATCTCGTTGTTTCAGCGTTCTTAAGCTGGGCTTCCTTTCGCGGGTTCTATCTTTTCATTGTTTCCGCATTTCTCGTGCATCATCGCAAATTGAGCACTAAACGGTCTTGAATGACGGCAACGCTTTTTTATCCGCTACAGAAATTTTTGTTGAGGTACTTAACAGACTTCTCAGACGCCAGGTTTTTGAAGGCGTGTGCCCAGTTATAAGTGTACGCTAGTGAGGAAGCTCGATGTATACGCGAAGATGACAAACATTTGATGTCCACAATCAGTGTTAAGTTATTCCCACATCTTCATTGGGCCGTTATCGAGCCGTTTAAGCAAGGCATTGTTTCTTGCATGCTTCTATGGGCACGGGGTTCGTAGATTTTTCTTTGATAAGGGAAAATAATCCCGGAAGTCCTGCAAGCGAACATTTGGGACCGACATAATGTCTTTTAAGAAAATGCTACCGGGTATTGCAAACTTCGATGATGGGCTGTAGCATGGCTGGGTTCGAAGAGACAGTGAGCCAGTGCAACGAGCTTTTTTCAGCTTAAAGCTCTTTTCGGAATAAGTGTCGGTGCCGATGAACGGAACCTATGCACTAGGCTCATTGTCCCGCTTTGCTGAAGGAGCATAGTAACGCGTGAGCAACGCATAGCAGAAAATGCCATGTGTTTGGAATGCTCAAGTGTCTATTTGTAGAGTGCGATTCCAGCCTTCACCGGCCTGGCATCTAAAGCTGTTTGAACTCTCCGATCTAAGGCTGCGCTTAAACAGCTAACGACGAAGATAACTGTAAGGCACTAAGCGGGTCATACGGATGAGAAGCCATCAAGCTGTGCGCATGGAAGGTTTAATATATTTTGAAGGACCGTGCACTAGAAGTGGCGATAGCGCAAATCTAATGTTCCTATGGCAAGTTCAGCCAAGAAGTGGGATTAGAACCACAAGGTCTGGTGCAGGCTCGCAACTGCAAGTTTTCTAACGTCTTGTTGAACCGCGTTTGTTTGCACCAAGTGCATAAATAAGCATAAAACATGAGAAATCTGCAGTTGAGGTCTACTGTTGCAAAAATAAGATTTTCTGTGGTCTGCCAGGCCGCCCATTCGGAATATTTGAGTGGTGCTCGACACCAGAACATTAAAAGCAGCCCCTTTTCTCCAGTATTCGGAAACGCACAATTTCTGGTCTCTGCAAAAAAGTAAGGGTGGACCACGCACGTGCTAATGTTCGAGACTCGAGAATTTTGAGGTACCCACACGAGTTCGGTATCATCCGATAGCCCTTAAAAACTGTAGAACAAGTTTAAGTTTCACTTGAAACCGACGCCATTCGAATTTTTATGAATTTTTAAAATTTGGCAATTTCGCAATTTTTCCAGTGCCTGCTGAGACACTTTTGCTGATAAGTGACCTCTACTGAGTCACTATTACTCAGTCGGCGCAAGTCGAGTCAGAATTAGTCAGCTGAGTCACTATTGCTAATTTCGCTCGCAGGTAACTATTCTTAAAGTGGAATACATTACGGCTACCGTTATGCTGATCCCATGGTGATCGCTGCCGTAAGGAAAAAATGTTGCGTTTCATATGTGGATTCTGGTACCGGTCGATAACCCAAAAAAGATTTTCTTGAACTTCCGCAAATTTCACATAAATATGATGCAACATTAGGTGCCGTAATTCCCAATTATGACGGTTTGGTTCGAGGTACGCTTTTTTTGGGGCGTTTTTCGTTTGTTTTCGGCATAGAACACTCAAGCGACGCGTACGCCTACGCCCCGTATTAAGCGTTTCCTGGATTTGGGTGCAGGCA
Source organism: Aphelenchus avenae (assembly GCA_020875895.1). NCBI lineage: Eukaryota > Metazoa > Nematoda > Chromadorea > Rhabditida > Aphelenchidae > Aphelenchus > Aphelenchus avenae. The sequence goes on along the minus strand of JNEY01000602.1, from coordinate 37,665 downwards.
GCGTATTAGCGGCATTTTTCCATAGAAGAAGGGCTCATTTTTGGTCAATCTGGCCTTGCTTTGCTGCTATCGCCTTTTGGAACACACTGCTTAGCGTGCGTTCACAAGTAGCGTGATACTGCGGGGAAGAGAGAGAGAGAGAGTCTCTATTTTTTTGCGCTTGTATTAACGTATCGTAAAAAAGTGATAACGGGCGAGGGGGCGGGTTCAACATTAACCCAATTGTGTGCAAGGCTTTATTTAGCTGTCGGAAATGCTTCAAACGTTAACAAGAATGTAGCAGACATGTCACAACTTCCTAGCGGCGCGGCGCGCGAAGCGCGCCGAGCCGCATGTGGCAAATAAAGGACAAGGCGACATCCATATGGAGCGGAATTTCTAATTGCAAATGCGGCCTTTAGAAACAAAATATACATGCAAATTCCTGATAATTGCCTCTCGTTGTTTGCACACAAAAAAGGCAATCTCCGTCTGGTCAACATTACCAATGCACTGAACGCATGTTTTGTTTAGGCACCAAAGAGCATTCTTTGTTGAACCTCACTTTCGTCGACGTCGATGTTACATTCCGCCTCCCGTATACTTCGGCCTGCTTCCATCACCGTTCATTATAGCATTTTTGGGGTATTCCGTTGGAACTTGGTTTTGCAGGATAATAACCTCTTTCCCCAATGCGGAGAAGACTGCACCTGCCTGCAGGTTTTATATTATATGGAAATTTGTAAAATGGCTGGCGCATGTGCCTGTTTTTGTTCCAACTCTTTAACCCACTTTGTTTTGATGATTTTCACGTTTCCCTTCGTGACTGCTGCTGCAACATTAGGCACTGCAAGCTAGATTTTTTGGTTAGACACAATCGTGCGATTCTCTGCATGTAATCACTGTCCCCGACGATGGGCCTAGTATGGAAAACCGCATGCATGTTTTCCAGTTCTTCTTAATGCGTCCGTAATTAGTTCCTGTTTGTTATAGTTCTCTTTCTCCGTTCTCTGCAGACGTTGCGCCAGAGCTCGGGCTTACGTACGGAATTCTCTTCCCGAGTACACTACGGTCGTTGTTATGCACGTTGCCTCAGACGTCGATAACCGCATGTGCTAGCTTCCACGTTTCTCCTACTGTTCCGAATAAATTGCTGTTAGAGGAAGGCGTACTTTTCCTTCAATTGCGCATGCGCAAGACCAGTATTTACTGCAGACGTCGCTCCATTCTTTAAGACCAGAAAACCACTAGACCACTGTCCCGTTATTCCAATTAACCACTGCGGATTTCGTTAGTGGGTCGCTCGCCTATTATTGCATTCACGACCAGTTTAATTTAGCTTGTGCTAAACGACCAGACGACCAGCTCACGCACCTCCGTCGCCGTTTCTTCAGACGGGAGGACGAATTCTTCGAAAGAATTCGACTTCAAGAGTGAGTGCAGACCAGGAACAGTAAAATTCTGTGGATAATTTCAGACCAGTGCATAACCTTTACCGTCCTAGGGACCGCCGCCAGGATCGCCAGAGCACGCCGCTACAGATCAACAGGCAACCCCGCCGCGACACAAGGTGAGCCACTATGACGGGTCCGGAAGCAAACCAGACGATTCCGCTGCCACCTGTCGACCACTACGATGTCATCTACGAAGACCTAGTCCATAACCTAGCTATCCTCATGGCCCACGACCAGCGAGAGCATGGACCCCGCAGCTATCCGTGAATGCAGACGAGACCATCAACCAGGGCAAATTAACCTACCTTCAGGAGCACATCGCTGCGCTAGAGGAAGAGTACATAATCCTCTACCAGACCAGTAGGGAGCTTACCGCGACCGGTAAGCAATGGATGATCGATGTGTCAAAACATCCGTCAGACGTGCGCGCCACCCATCGCGCGTTGTACAACAAGATGCGCGAAGACCACGACGTACCTTCGAACGAAAGCAAAGCGAGAGACAAACTCGCAGAGTTCAGAGAGGAGATCAACAAAGAAAGCGGTCTATCTCGCTGCTAAGGGCATGCTGTCCCAGACGGGAGGCATCGACACTTCCGACTCGAGCAACAGCGCGCTCCCCCACGCTTCAGGAGCCTTTGGGGCTCACACATCGGGCAGACGCGTCGCACGTCGCATTCAACACCGCCTTCAACGATTCTTCGGAGTCTAGCGGCGGTTCAGACGAATCCGACAAGACCAACGCGTACGCAGGTGCCTTCTTCAAGAAAGGCGGCATAGACCAGGTTCTCGCAGAGTCTACGACCAGTGCCAAGCCGTTGAAAATCACCGGACAAGTCATCGACAAGTTCGGTGGTGACATCACACATTGGCCACTATTCAGAGAACAGTTCGTCAAGCTCGCCCACAGACCAGGCAACTTCTCGGACGACATCGAACGCTTCTATTTCCTGCTTTCGCAGCTGGAAGGAGAGGCCAAGAAGTGGGTCAGTGACACGCCACCTGTGAAGGGCTGCTACCAGCACGCCGCAGACCAGCTCGAGAAGAAGT